>AWUE01015131.1:0-26855 GCA_001974825.2 Corchorus olitorius | reverse complement strand
CCAATTGAGATTAAGGAAAGGAAAGAGGAGGAAAAAGAAAAAGGAAAAATAAATAAATAAAAAGAAAATAAAAGAAAAGTTTTAGAACAAAGAATTGGATTTAATAAAATGGTAAGTAAAGTTATAATTTTACCCTTGGACGGGTAAAATTACTAAATCACCCTTAAGATGTTAAATTGCGAAATTTACCATTTGAAGAGGAATTCAAAGAATTCAACCACATCGGTTGTGATAATTTGTCCGAATAATTCTCGTGTTTCTCCGTCATATTCGTAGGATCATAAAATGTCCATTTTACCCTTCGAGTGGGTAAATTACTATTTTATCCTTAATTAACAAAAGTGTACTAATATATCCGAATTCGAATTCAACCATATTTATATTGTTGAATGAGGCAGATAAAGTATTGAAATTATCGATAAGCAGTAGAAAAACTACTTTACCCCTAGAAGCGAAAATGACCTTATTGCCCTTATGTATTATAAGTGGATAAATTTAACCTGTTGAGCCGCGATTTCAAATCCGACCGACTATTGTCAGCAACTATAACACGTAAGCAATACCATCGTATTCTAAGTGATAAAATTACAGAAATACCCTTGATATGTAAATTTACGATTTTACCCCTGTCAGGGCGATGCTTGTAATTAGCTTTCAGGATCACGCATTTGGGATTGGAAAGTTACCGTGTTACTCTTGATTGATAAAAATTACCATTATGCCCCTTAGTCGTAAAATTTACGCAATTACCCTTATTGGTTGAAATGAGAGGATTTGAGCTTGTTACTCACATCAATAAATTCATATGTATGTTATGGAACCAATAATAAGTGCAAATGACCATTTTTACCCCCGAATGAGTAAATTACAAATTTACCCCTGGAAAAGGATTTGACTTATCTAATCACGTTAATTGAACATGTAGGGTTAAAGGATCGTCGTAACAGCTTTAAGATGTCAAAATTACTGTTTTGCCCTTGGTAGGCTAAAATTACCATTTTACCCCTGGTTGACTAAATTACAGTTTTGCCCTTAAATGCCGGAAATGAGTAATTGAACTCTAGATTGTGTATTACGAATTCAAAACTCATCTTACAACCTTGAATGGCTTATATAGACCTTCTTAGATTGTTTAAGAGAGATCTTGGGGTTGGGTTATGTGTTTCTTGTGATATTATTCTGTTTTATCTGTCTGTTTTGGTATTTTGGTTTACTACCCTGATTCTGGTTGATTGTATTTGTTTTACAGTGGTTTATAAACTTTAATTATGATACTGGTTTTAATGATTATCTTGTGTTGCACGTGCTTCTCAATCAGACGACTGAGGCGCTGATCGACACATCGGCTAGGCTCACAGTGGACCGGCTTTGGGGGTGTACGAGTCCCCTGAACTGTGAGTGGGCTGTCCTCAACGGAGAACCCGTTGAGGAACTATTTTATTACTGTTTTATTAAATTGTTTTATAAATGTTTTTAAATAAATTGTTTTGGGTGCATTAGCGACCTTTGAAAATGGTTTTGAATTATCGGTAAGCATACGGGGACTCGTGGACTGGACGCAGTCCAGAGAGTACGTGTGGCTGATTTGGTGGTTTACTAGCTAGTAGTTAGACTTGATTGGTGAACCATGAGTTGAGTTTTGGAATCCACATGGTTCGTCGCTCCAGGCCCGACATGCCGTATTTATATACCGGTTTGGCGTGTGCATGGGGGAGCTAAACTGGGTGTGCTGCGGCCACCACGCAGTGCCGGACCCAGGCCAACGTTAGGGGAACGGGCTTGTTGTTGGGAAAGTTAGAAAATTGACATTTTACTGATTATTTGATGAGGATGATGATAATAAAAATGCCCTTGACGGTTCCGAAGGTTGACTCGGGCCAAGGTCACTCCGGATAGGTTTTATTGGCAGCCCATTTGTTTGATGAAAATGATAAATTATTTTTATGAACTTGTTTTGAATTATGACTTGATTTTATAACTCTGATTTATTCATAATCGTTTTGGTTGTGAGTGCACCCCACCCTCTTGGATTCTCTTTTGAGGGTGGCTCACTCACTGGGTACATTCGTGTACTCACCCCCTCAAATTCTTGCTGTGTTTTCAGGGTAGTTAGGACTCTGTGTTTCCTTTGGTGGTCGAGCCGGTGGCATAGGCTGTATTCACCGCTCTTAGAGGTACTTCTCACTACATAACGGGTCCCACTGGCATTGTCTCTTTTCATTGCCAATATCGTGCATTGTTTCTTGTCTATTGATTTATTATTTCGATTTGACTTTGTTTTCGATTGATGAAATATTTTTATTGCTATTGTCGATTTTGACGAATCCGCACTTACTTTGATTGGAAAACTTCAGTATTTTAAATTTATACTTAATTCATGTTTTCTTAATCTTTGATCTGATATTGACGCTTCGTGTTGCTTTGAAATGCGTGACCGGCCGACACGTGTTTCGAGGTGACACGGCGGTTGTCCGTGCTCGACTTTCGGGTCGGGGCGTGACATTTTATTTAATTAAATCTAATATCCTTATACCTATTTTATTTTTATCAATTTAATAATTTAATTAAAAAACTTAGATATATTAGAATTTTTAAAATATATTACTTAAATGACTTTGATTAAATTTTACAGTTTTTTTAAGATATAAACTTTTACAATTATTCTACAAAAAACTCTATTTTTATGTAATTAAATTCAATATGTTTATGAATATTTTAATTTACCATTTTAATTTTAAAAAATTGGAGACTTTTTTTCAATTATAATATAAACTAATTTGAACAAAAAAAATTATAATATAAACTAACAAAAATCTTATTATCAAGTTTAAAAGTTAAAATAATTTACCTAATCATTAATTATTCATCATTTTCTAAAATAATTAAGTTAAAAATTTATTTAAAATTTAATTATTGTGATTGACCTTTTTCAATTTTGGAGTGTGTATTGATGGTTTAATATATTGGAATGTATAACAAGAATTTAAAGTTTTTAAAACTAAAAAGAAGAGTAACATGCAATTATTTCCTTTGACTTATAAAGTTAGAGGAGTCAATTGGGCGGGTTGGACGGGTTTCGGGTCATACTCATCTGGGTCCATGTCATATGAGTGAGGTAATTTTCTAAGATCATTCGGGTTTCGGCTCATCTGTATTCAGGTCATTCGGGTATCGGGTCTGCTGGATTTAGGGTCATGCAGGTTCATGTTAGGTTACTCGGGTTCTAGGTCATTCGGGTTTTGGATTTTTCAGGTTTAGGACTCGGATCAATTGGGTCAGCCTTTAAATTTTTAAATGTTTAATTCTTAAATTTATTTAAAATGGTTAAAATTATAACAATGTGTATTTTATTGAATAAAACATAATTTTAGTTTATAATATTCTTGGGTCATCGGGTTATTTTCTCGGGTTATTCGGGTTACGAGTTTGTCGGGTCTGGATAGGACATGTTCGGGTTGTATAATTTCTCTGGTCAAATCGGATTCGGTCGGATTGGGATGGGTTATCGAGGTTGGATCAGATTTTAACAGTTTTACTGATAATTAATTTCAATTATTATTTTAATTTTCTTTTAATTTAAACACGATTGGTCACGTGCACCGCACGTGGAAAGTGAAAACTAGTATATGAAAAGATATGATCAGTTATCTCATCCTGAAGAAATAATAGCAATTACAACTTCCTACATTTTAAATTGAATTCCATCTTATAAAATTTCAAAGAGATTAAATTCTATTAGGATCATCCTAAAAAGAGGTGGTTTTAGGATTCCATTAGGGTGGTCCCATCTAATCAAATCTTATCAAATTTGAATCATCATCAAATCCTAATCTACACCCTACCACACCTAATTAAATCATCATCAAGAATTTATATATATATCTTGGTTTTCTAGTTTTTTTTTTTAAATAACTTATTTTTCTCACAACTTAATTTGGATTTATTCTAAACTAATCAAATTAATTTGCCACTAGTAAAGAAAACAAATCTATTTCACATCCAAAACCAATGTTAATGTGAAAAATAGAAGTCACTAAGGCAAAAAAAAGTTATAAAATTTATCAAAAAAAGTTACGGTGCAAGTAAAAAAAAGAAGTTAAAATAAATTTTTAAAAATTATTCAATTTTAACTAAGGTTAAGATGAAGTTAAGTAATTAATAAAAATTTAATTAGGTGTGGTAGGGTGTAAATTAGGATTTAATGATGATTAAAATTTGATTAGATTTGATTAGGTGACATCATCTTAATGGAATCCTAAAACCACCACTTTTTAGAATGATCCTAATAGAATTAACACTCTTGAAAGAAAACATCAAAGATCACAAAGCACAGTCCAAAACAAAGATAAGTCCAAAATACCCAACAAAACAAATAAAAACCAAACAGCTCAAAAGACACAACAAGAGTCAAACTCTCCATCCATGCCAAGTTTCTTGCTTGAGGTGACTTTGCTTCAATTGGGAATCGACATAAAACCAAGAATGAAGAATCAAACTTCAACCAAGACGCAATCCTAGATCAATTGTTTTCCTAGATATAAATGTAATAATTAACATATATATTCAGCAAATACATATGAACTTGATTAATTGCCAAATAGAATCCAAATTATACATGTAAACTAGAGCTGTTCAAGGGTCGGGCTACCCGCCCAAGACCGTAAGCCCGCCCGATATTTTAAAGGGCTTGGACAAGAATTTTAAGCCCGTTGGATGGGTTTGGACAAAAATATCAAGCCCGTTTATTAAATGGGCCGGGCTTGGGTATGAGAGCAAAAGCCCAAGCCCGGCCCGGGCCCGGGCCCGGCCCGATTAAGAAAATATATTTGTTTTTATTTTTTATTTGTTGATATATAATATATATTAAATATATTTTATACGTACACCGTATGTTAAATAAGAAAAAGATTAATAATATATATAGAAAATCTTATTATCAATGATAATAGTATGTTATAGGTAGTATATATCATATTTTATATTTACAATTATATTTATATAATTAATTAATATAATTTAATTCTTAAAATAATTATTAAAAAAATATTAAACGGGCTTTTGGACGGGTCTTGGTCTAAATATTTGATAAATGGGCCGGGCTTGGACAAAACTTTGAGGCCCGTTTTATAAATGGGCCGGACTTGGGCAACACTAATGGCCTTAATCTCAAGGCTAGGCCCGGCCCGAACCCGGCCCGGCCCGACCCATGAACAGTTCTAATGTAAACTAAGAAAAAAGGTTACCTTATCACTTCTATAGTGATGTTCAATACATTGAAGTTGAGGGTATCTTCCTTTATCTTATCTCTTTCGGTGATGCAGACAAGGATGATGAACATGGCCAATTATGAGAGCTGAGAGAATAAAAGCCACTCCAAAATGCTTCTCCCTTTGCCTTTCGCTGAATCCTCTTTTCGATACTTACTCGGTAGAAAGGAAGTATAAGGAGGGAGATACCTGAAATTAAATTTATTTTTTCAATTCTAGATTTCTAGTATACATCAATTAATTAATTATATGAACAAAAAAAACCTTAGACTTATGTAATCTTAAATTTTATAATGTAAATTTCATACTTCATAGGCGGGCTTAGAAGTTAACACATACCATATTCCCTAATGAATTTTATATTTAATATTTAAAACTATTGCCTAAAAAACATGTCAACCTTTTAATCTCGTTTTGTGTAATCTACTAAACTACATTGATGGTATATTGTATAATTTTCCTATATATATAATGATATTCGATGTAAATATATTCAAATTCAAAAGTAAAGTTGAATTCTTGTTTAAGTTTTTTTTTTTTTAAAAAAAAAAAACTAATCTTCAGTTTTCAAATTGGGTCCTGACTAATTTGGAGTCGGGCCGAATCGGACTCCAAATGAGAGAAATTCTCAGCATTTGTTTTCGTTATTCATAAGATTTAAACCCAATACCTTAAATTTCTATTTAAATTAACTATTGTCAAATCTATTTGTAGACACCGTAATTTGGGTGGAGTTTAATTCCAAGTTTAGGCGTGGTACTTAGGTTTGGGTTAGGCCCAAAGTTGATTAACTTATAAATTATATAGTTTAGTGTCTCTTAATGGGTTTTAGGGTTAGATTAATTTTGAGTCATGGACTAATTAGGTTTTATTAACCTATATATAAGTTAGAGCATAGGCGGCATAAAAAAAAGAGAGAGAAAATCAGTTTTGTTTTGTTTGCAGCCACACAAGTCAATACGTGGGATTTGAATTTGTGGCAGTTGCACCAGTGGGGTAAAACTTCATTTAATTCTCAGTGTTTTATTATTCGTTCCTGGTCATCAATTCATGTGACTGATTTTGTTCTATTACCATGCTGTTGGTTTCTGTTCATGATTGCTTTTAATTTTTGATTCATGTCTCCTAATCCTAGGATTTATTTGCTATTCCTTTAGTTTTATTTGCCATTTGTCCTTTAGTCTTAAAGTTTCATGATTCGGATTAGTTGCTTATATTCCTTTAGTCTTTAACACATGTGATTATTAATCTTAGTCTTTAAGGCAAATAATTTTCGGATTATTTATGAATATTTCTTTAGTCTTTGTTTTACATGCTTTTTAGAATTATTTCTGTTAATACTCCTTTAGTCTTTGGTTCATGGTTTTGATCCTTATTTGTTCCTGTTGGTGCACCATGGAAGTATAAGTTGTTTGCTAAATTGTTATTCTCTTTAAATAATTACTAGTTCAAAATTGTTTCATATTTCAAAACTCATTTCAAAAATCAAAATTATTTTCTTGTCTTTAATCAAAACATCAAAGTTTTACTCGTCTATTTTCAAAAACCTTTTTTTAACCCATTTTTTTTACATATACGTTTTTTTTTTAAAATTAAAAAAAAACTAATCATGCTAATCTTTCCTGATCTAATATCACACTATTCAATATGATTAGTGGTGACTCCTCAATTTTTGTGGTTATCACATTATTCTTAAAATTGCTTTCTAGCATGTTCAACAGTTGTGGTTGTGTGGAGATGTATTGTTCAATTCTTGTTTAGGACTGTTTAAGTTAACAGTTCTGTTGCAAAAGACACCCAATTTTCTGAGAAGACTAGAGAAGGAACTATAGTCAAGCGGAATCATTCTCCAATGGAATATAAGTATAGTCAAAAAGGTAATCATACATAGCCAGTTGAACAAAATTGATGCGGCAAGGTGTATTGGCCTTGTGAATATAGTGGGCGTGGCATCTATACACATTTCTAGAACATAAAATAGACTTTTCATAACCAATAATAGTATATAGAATGTATGACATGCTATGTGAGCAACAACCTAAGGTTATCTATCTCCTTTGTGCCAAAAAAAAAAGGTTATCTAACTCTAAATTGATTTGATTTGATTATAATTGATGCATGAAATTAAAAGACGGAAATTGAGTCGAGCATTAAACTAATAATTGATGTATATTTTCCTAAAAAAATATGTATATTTGATGTATATCAATTATACATATTTTTTTTAGGGAAATACACGTCAATTATGACATGCATGTTAATTTTTTTTTTGTGTGAAAATGCATGTGTTTTTGAGTATAACTTTATAGTTTCATTGAATAATATATACACGTTAATATACATGTTTTTTTGGTGAAAATGCATGTTAAATTTTCAAAACAAGAAAAAATTTGACCGAAAACAATATTATAAAAAATCAACATCAACAATACTATTTATACACCCATTAATTTTAATCACCCACATAACTGTTTTTACTTACTATTTATTTTAGACTAAATAATTATCCTACCAATCCTATGAGATGAGTGGGTGAATGGTTGAGTGTGTAATTAAAACAATAGCTATTTACAATTAAAAAAAGGTAAATTATATAGATCACTTAACTTTATGTGAGTTTTTGTTTTGCTCAGCTAACTATAAAAACTAATGTTTTGGTTACTTATATTTGTAATATTGAATATTTTGGTCACTCAATCACATAACATGATGATTTAACTACATTACATGGAATGGTTGATGACATTTTCATGCCATATCATTATGTTAGGTGATATTAGATGATATAACCTATCATATCATCATGCCACATGACATGATGGATGATATAGACGTGCCACATAAGCAAATTAATTAAGGATTAAGTAATCAAAATATTCAATTTTACAAATTTAAGTGAACAAATCGTTACTTTGATGGAGAGATCGAAAATTGATTAGAAGAGAGAGAGAGAGGGACTCACATCATAACAACAAAGAGCACCAAGATGGCCGAGGAGACAGTGGAGAGATCGACAATTAATTCACCGGTATGCCTTGAATTCACCACTTCAAACAACGAGCCCACCAATTTCTGATACGAACTAAGACCATCCATGGCCTCCGAATTCCACTCCATGGAGCAAAAAAGAACAAACTGAAGTAATATGAAACCCAAAAACAGTGGCAACAAGAAAACAAGAATGAACCCCTGAGAGCAAATGGCTATAACCCATCTCTTCATATTTGTTCAAAATGTAACCAAATTCCACCCTTTTCGTGATTTTCTCCAAAACCCATATCAAGGCTCGTAGGCAAGCCGGATACAATGTGTTTCCAAGAAGGATTTGTGGGATTAGAAGCAAAGCAGTCCCGAATTCTTGTTGAAAACCATCATGTTCTCGTTTGTAGGGACGAAGCCACAATTTGCAAAGGTGGAAACGACGGTGAAGACTGAAAAGGTTTGTATGTGAATGCCTTTGCTTTTAAGTATATTTCTTGCACTTGGAATTAGGCTTACGTACATGGAAACTAAACTAGAACCAACAATATGGGCAACTAAAAGATACCCTAAAACCACATAACCCAAACACCTAGTGGCTTTCAACTCTAGACTTTTTTTTGGTTTCCCACCTGGTATCCAGAGCTTTTGCTCTGATTAATTCGGCTTTGACCTGCGTCGCGCAACTGAGTTCAGTAATATTAATATTGGAGGACTTGTTACTAATTTCACTATGAGTTGGTAATTTCTGGTTATGTTCTAAGGTTGAACAAGTTAAACCCAACTCAATTTGGTCTTCACGGGTAGGGGTTTGGGTTTTTCTGTTTTGGAGTTTGGACCTTAGCAGCTGAAGTCCAAGCATGGAAGTAAAGACTTCGCCACCTGCCAGCATCAAAATTCAAAACTGTCAGAATTACGAGTTGGATATTGGAATAAACCTCCATTTCTACAGCTGACATGCTTGAAACCGTTGCAGAAGAGACAGAAGTGAACAGCTGGTCCAAATTATTAGGCTTGAAAGAGTGGGTTTTGGGGGTTGAGCCCAATACCCAAACAAAGAGAGGACCAGAAAATAAGCAAGTTGAACGAAGAAAGGGTTCAGTTTGAAGAGCAAGAACTTGATACATGACGAAGCTAAAGCTTGAGGGGATTGGTTTTTGGAACATGATGGTGTTATTTGGGTGCGTGAGTTGCTACTAAAATGCTCCAATTTTTTTACCAAAACAAACAAAGTTCCTCATGTTTTTTACTCTATATGGTATGAAAGAGAGATAGAAATGAAGAAATTAGTTTTATAGTGATAATTAAGAATTGGAGATTGAGTTTGGGGCTTATATATAGGAGCTCTAACCCCAAGCTTAGTGGAAATTCCTGTACATGTAGCTAGCAATCTATTCAGCTCTTATTCGAACGTGTGCAAATATAAAGATACTAAGACAATCAAATCATTTTGTGGCCAGGTATGGAAACTCTCATGTTCACTTTCAATATCTTCTCGAACAATTTTTGTCATGTGTTTGGGCAACGAAGGATAATGGGCAAACACACTCATTTCCAATATAAATTGATGTCCATTGTGATGGGTCCTTTCTCCCACTCTTCGAATTGATCCTTGACCAAGGAGCAAAGTTGGGTATATATACAAATTAAATTAATTTGGAATAAAAATCCTGTGTCACATTCTTTTTGTGTCCCATTTGTGTCCATCCACCAAATAATAACACGTGTAGTTTTTTTTTTCAGTTTTTAATGTTATTCAATATTTGTCTAATTAAATTAAATTATATATATATTTTTTTGAAGAAAAATTAAATTATATATTTTCATTCTAAACCCTATGGGGAATATATTAATATTTAGGACTAACTCTTTATATAATTATTTATTTTTAATTTGAGACTAAACTTTATGTTTAAGTGTGATTTCTAATTTATTTTCTTCTATTAATGTTATTTGTTAAAACTTGAAAACAAACAAGACATAATACAAGGGACATGTGGCATAGTTTGATGAATGTGACAAATAATTTCCATCCATTTATTAGATGGCTTTATAATTACTAATTTTCGTTTTCACATGCATTGCATTAGGCCTAACGTGTTTAAATTAAATAAATATATATAATTTAATTATTGAATAGGTTGATATATATTGTAATTTGATTTACTCAATAAATAAAAAGACCTTTTATAAAGCTTTGTAAAGAGCTCAAGCATTTTTCATTCATTCATTCTTCTCTTTTAGTTTCCTACTTTATTTTCTTACATAAAGAAGTAATTCATTCATTGAAGTCCTGTTCAAATTCTCTTCCCGCTGAAGGGGAGCATATTTACATAATAACCCGATTTGGGTGGAGAATGCATATATATATATATATATTTATAAATGTGTTGTGCCAAATTTTCCTTATGCGCCCAAAAGGGTTTTCGACGTTAGATCTCTTTGAGGAAAGAGAGAGCTTCGAGGTGTGCCAGTTATTTTTGTAGAAAAATAACAAAAACTTTTTGTGAAACTTGAAAGTAAAAGATCAAATTTGGAAAGATTAGACGAATTGCAGGGTTCTGGATCAAAGTCACATCGAAACATTTAAATCATTGATCCCGGATTGCTTGTGAACAAAAATGATTAAAGGTTTTTCAACAAATAGAAAGCGAAAATAACAAAAGGTTGCTATTTGATTTAATTGCAACAACTTATAAGGAGAAAATTTTGTATAGACAAGATTGAAATAAGGAAAACAAGAAAAACAAGTAAAACTTGTATGAAAATATGAAAAACAACGAAGAACTTTCAGAGAAAATTTCAGAGAAAAAGCACAAGGCTTGATTTTTTGCACGGAGTAAGTTTATAGTGTGTTGAACCGTGTTTGAAGCATTGGGAATGCTCTCTTTATATAGGGGGCGGTTTGGGCCTTGAGGCTTAATGGATCTGGCGGAGACCAATTTACCCTCAATTGTAAATTGAGGTATAAACAATACCCCTATTTCATTAGGTATGGAGCATAGTAGAATTGCCTAATAAAATATGAGCCCCAATGAACTTCAAATTTTACTTGGTGGCGTTATATTTTGCCAACACAAAAGATTACGTTGCAAGTGGCCAAAAATAAACTAAACCCAACGTTAAAACTTTAAGAAATTTGGCTAATTTTTCAATTAAAGCCAAAACATTAGAAATCAATTCTAATGCCACTAAGTATACCTTATGGCGTAAAAACCTTTCCAAAGTCGCCACTTAATGCTTGTGGCGATGGAAATTCCCACGCCACTAATTTTATTTTTACTTTTTAAGTATAGGCCGCGATTTGCTTTTAGGGCGGCTTTATTCGCTAAGCTTTATATGAACTTGGTAAAAATAATGGTTTTAGCACTATCTTTCTTATCTCTGGGCATTGCTTTTCATCTCTTGATTCCTTCGGCCTGCTGACTATCCACAGTTATTTTTGCACGGGACCTTAACCTGGCCGTCAAAGCCTCAAGTCAGGTCATCACATCATTCACAATTGTTGTTAGGTCTCAGAGACGATCAACGTGTGCTTGATTAACTTCATCTTCATCAGGAAGACTTTCATCTTCTTTAAGTTGATTATTCTCAAAATCAAAAATGTCGACCCTATAGTTTAGAACTCCATTGGGCCGCCCGTCACCATTTTTAAGAAGATTTCCATCTTTTTGAGCATCGGGCTTTGAAAAGTTATCAATTTCCAGGTTGTCCTCATGTTCTTTGATTTTATGAGGATTTTCATTCTCCTTGGAGTTAGTGATCTCCATGGAACTGTCACCTTCCTCAAAGTCAGGGTGGTTAGAAAGTTACCCTCCGAGCGTAACTTCCTCATTTACCACTTTGTTTTTAAGTTAATCATCATCATGTTCGGTGTAGTCATCTTCCTCAATGACACTAGTAATGCCAACATCATAAATTTAGTGGCATCATCATATTTGGAGAGGATAAAGGTCTTGCGCCATCCTCGCCCCCCGAGCATTTGCCATCTTCATGGGGCAATTGACTTGTGTTGTGCTATAATCTTCACCACTTCCCTACTTTTTTATGTTATGTGCATTAAATGCAGTTAAATAGTACTCTCTCTGTCCCATCTGTCTATTTTGACTATATCTCAAATATTAACAAAGTGAGTTAGAACACAAAATTCTATAAAACTTTTGTTCCCAACTTTACTTAACATGTGTTTCTCTTCCTACATTTAATAGGGGTAAAAATTAGTCAAAAGTGTCTTGATTATCTAAATGGGACAAATAATTTGGGAACAAAAAATCCCAAAAAAGGACAGATAATATGGGACGGAGGGAGTAGTGTTTAAGAAATATTATTTTAATTTTTAACAACGTTATAGGAATATTGATATGACAAAAGTACCCTTTAATTAAAATATTCAATGTTACTCAAATATTATTTTTTATCCAAAAATATATTTTATATATAATAAATTTTTAAAGATTATTTACATTTTTCCTCTAAAACCCTAGGATGGTTGCGTTAAATTTTAGGATTAACCCTTAAAATAAATCAATTTTTTTTATTTGGGGCTAAACCTTATTGATAAGTGTTGATACCTCAATCTACAATTGAGTGTAAATTGGTCTCTGCACACCTCAATTTAAGATGTGTGGTTTAGATTTGATCTCAAATCCTAAAGAAACATGGTTTCTATACCACCTTAGTTCAACCTGAATTAGGAAAATCTTATATTTTCCTAATTAATGCCGAAAATTACTAAGAAAATCATAATTATTTTATAATAATTATTATTAATTAATGTGTGCCGCCCTTCATGGTGATGTGGCAAAAATTCGTAGACAACTCCTTTAATGAAGTTGTCAGCAAGTGCAGCAGTTAAAAAGGACGAAACAGAAAATCTCAACTGAAACTCACCAAAAAAACGTAATAGAATTTCACAAGCAACAAGAAAGCGCAAAGAGAACGAACACGAAATTTCCTGGAAGCTGTAAAAGTCAGAAAGTAAAAAAGGAAAGAGAAAAGTTGCTTTTATACTTAGTGGAGAAGTTGCCTCGATAACTGTACAGGCAGCGTGGCACACGCAAAGGCATAAAACCGCCAATCAGGCAAAATGACGGTTCGGTTAAAATTTTTGAAATTCGAAAATTCCGCCAAAAAAAAAATTTCTCCTGATTATTACGCCGTCAATCAATTCAAAAAAAAGGGGAGTTCAACTTTTCAAACTTTGCCAAAAGATTAACCCAATTTTTTGCTCCACAAAGACACAAACGAACATCTATGTGTTTTTTCTGAAGTTCGCCCGGCCCACCCGCCCAGAGTACCAGATGAATTCAAGCCGTTCGAGCGGCCACTTTATAACCCCTCTCACGCCTGGGGGGCAATTGTTGATACCTATCTCAACACTTGCTTGAACGACAGCCTCACAAGATAGTAGATCTTCTCTTTGAGCACCCGACAGGTTCACTAAAACGGGGCGACCCCCGACTTTTTCGCAGATCCACGACCCGTTGACGTGGCACCCGCGTGCCTATATAAACAGAGTAAATCCTCTCATTTTCCCCCCTATTCTAAAACTCCTAGTTTCTAGACCAAAGCTAAAAACCTCTAAAACTACATTGAAGAACATCACTGACTTGACCGTCGGAGTGCTAACGCGGGATTTCATCCCCTCACCCCTAGGTCTTCTTTGGTTCTCAGGTCTTCAACGCAGTAGGTCTCAGAGGCTTCGGGGACGATCATCCAGATCTCAGTGTTGAGAACATTTTGACCTCAACATAGAGTATAGGGTTGAAGACATTATAAAACGGACGGCACATTAACGTTTTACTTGTCCTAAATATTATGGGTGTAATATTTCTTGCCTATGAGGAAAAACCTAATCCCTCTAGGAATATATATACTATAAAATAAGAGCCAGCAAATGGTGGAGCCATGTAGAAGCAAGGGGGGCCATGGCCCCCAAAAAATTTTAAAACAATTTATTGAATAGGCATCTAATATACAAAAGAAATGTTATTTTTTATGTTTGGTCTCCAAAAAAATAAGATAGCCCTCCAAAAAATTATATCCTATGAAAATTATAAATAATTTTTATTTTCTTTATTAGCTTGAAAAAAAAATTATTTCATTTCAAAGTCAAGCCCATACACACTCATAATTCATTTCAAAAATAAAAGCATACACCCTGATTTTAAAGTTTCCAACTATCCATCACTTTATTACCATTATTTCAAATAAGTTTTATATTCATTGTTATCATTGTAGCTACTTTATAATTTATAAACTTCTAAGAAATGAAAGATAATGTTACAATGAAAGTTCTCGAGTTGAAATTAAGGAAATGGCAACCATTCTATGTTTTGTCATGTTCCATTAAGAAGGGATGTGTTGTTACATTAATCCTAAATTTGGAAAAGAAGTTGTTTATATTTAGTTGAATTTGATTTGCATATATCAACAGAGACAGAAGATTAGTTGGATTAATTTCAGATAGAAATTAAAATTGAAAAAAGCATATTATTTTGCTATTGTATGTCATGATATCATTATCACTCAAAAGTTTTTGGGGTACAATCCCTCGGTAGTTACATTGAATCTCAATTAGTTTGGAGTTAAGTCGCATCAGACCACAAATGAAGACAAATTTTCCAACATCTATTTTCTTTTGAGTCATAATGATATCATGACATAAAATAGCAAAACGATATGATTTTTTCAATTTTAATTTCTATCTAAAATTAATCCAATCTCATACCCGAGATTTTCGCTAAAAGTATTAAGCACCTTCACTCGACAAAATGAAAATTTACATACACTTTCCTCTTGGCTGAAATTTCAAATAGATCCTTGAACTTTGCCAAAAATCTCAAATAAGGGCACAAACTTTAAAAAATGCCAAATAAGGGTCCCAACTTTTCGGGAAGGTTCAAATAGGTTCATTATGTTAATACAAACAGAGCATGAGTTCCACCATAGAAAAAAGCACGTGAGCAAATAAGAAATTGACACGCGGCTTTTTATTTTTAAAGAAAACAATGTATACCTTAATTCAAATGCAATATCTCTTAATCAGAATTGACACTTTGATGATTTTTTTGCTTGATATTTTGTTTGGCTTATTGCTTGACATGTGGGGTGGTTAACCTTTAGTTGGTTATAAAAGCTATGCAAAGCTCTCTCAATCTTCATCAAACTAAAAAACACGGATTTGTCTCTTTTACCATCATCCACCACAACTACTTCTAACACTGCTATTCCCACTTCCTTTGCCTCTTCAATCCTTCCAAGAACATCCCAACTCTCCATAGCTAGAAAGCAAAAGTCTAAGTTTATCCCAAGAGTAGTATCATGCAAATCCACTAATGGTGGTGACCAAAATCCTACTCCCAAAAACACCGAAAAATCTTTTCTCTCAAACAGATTTGATAGAAGAGATGTTCTTCTTGGCCTTGGAGGTCTTTATGGCCTTAGCCAAACACAAGTCTTTATGCCCCCCTAAGATCGAAATCCTGGCTCCGCCACTGATTGAGGAAAAAACCTAATCTCTCTAGGAATATATATACTATAAAATAAGAGCCAGCGATAACCAAAAGAAAGGATTAGTATAAGGTTTTGAGCAGGCTTCCATAGAGATTATTTAGATTGATCACGTTAAAAAAACCTTACAATCAACTCCAAATATTGATTAATCTAAGCTATCTAAGCTTTCTCGCGATTTCCATGGCTTCGAATTCTCGATTCCGTCTTATGGCTTCTCGGTGAATTCTCAGGTAACATATCTTCAACTTAATTAATTTACTGGTGTGAGGCTTATGCCGATTTTAGTCTTTATGGAATTGGTTAATTTCCTACTGGAATTGGTAAATTACTTTTCAAAAAAAGCTGCGATCAAACAAGCATGACCATCAGATCACATTCAGCTGCAGGAAGACTCTATCCGTCTCACTGTTGTTCGTTCGATTCTCAGCACCCTCAAAGTCTGCTGGTATTGATGAGTAAACTGTGATTGCCTTACATATTTGATGGCTGCACCCTTAAGAATATGGAGTCAGTGATTTTCTTGTATATTTCAGAAGCCGTCTTTTGGCACTGAGATGGAGTTCAATTTGCCACGGTTCAAGTGGTTGTGATACATAAACACTTTCATCGGCAACATATAATGTGGAGCAATAGAAGGCAAATGGAACCACAAAATTTTGACCCGGCCATTGTATTTGTATTGTATATGTCCGGACTGATTTTGTTTGACATGAAAGTTTTGTGCTTGAAGGCATAGTTTTTTACTCTTCAAAAAACAAAATTACTTTTCAAAAAAAATTCTACATATATAGTTACTTATATGTTTTTGGTGTACAGGGAGCTAAAGCTGATTTCGAGAAAATCTTTGAGAAAACTAAGCTGGGATTGCTTCAGGCTTACAACGAGCGGCCAACAACACAACCCTTTCGAAATGCCTTGGTAATCGGTAAATTTTGCCAGTGGTTGTCGAGGTATGGGGAAGAAAATCATCAGCTCATCTTCAATGTAATTAGGAACAAGGACATTCGAGTAAATGAGGGGGACTGGACCACATGCGCTGAGAAGGATATACCAGTATTGCATGCATGGGAGACCTTACCCGGGTAGATTCCTTAAACTTATAGGTATATAATAAAACATACATATATAAAAATATAGTCAAAATTGACATATAGAAGAGAATTGGTTTAATTGGCTGTTAATGGTGGCTCTTTTGTCCTTTAAATTTTCTTAATTCGACCTTCAATTTTGCTGAGTTTGCTTAGATGGCTTGGGCCTGTCTTTTGTTGGGCTTTGTCCGTTTTCATTTGTTGTCTCTTTTTTCATTTGTTGGGATACCAAGCGGCCTTCATCGCAGCAAGGTTAAGAGCACAAATTTGATCCTCAGAAGTGTGTTTGTTGGAAGGTTTTAATCTGTCAGGCTTCCAACCTGAAATGGATTAGTTTTAGACCCAAAATGCTTGAGGATACCCTTGAATAAACCAAAAAAGTATAGAAATTTTATTTCTCTATGTACTATATATATTTGATTTTAGTTCAGCCCCCAAGACTGAAATCCTGACTCCACCACTGTATCTATGTAAGCACATTCAAAAGGAGTCAGGAGCCACCCATAATTATAAGTAAAAGATTTAAAGAATGCTAATGTCTACTGTTAGTTGCTAAAAAAAAGCCTCAAAATGGTGAAACAGATCTTCCCAAACCCCAAGCTTTTTACATGTGTATATAAGACTTCAATGTAGAAAATCCTCCATGTAAAAATACTTACAATGGCACTACATGTAAAACAGCATGACAGGCAGCATGCGTTGCACGGCTTTGGCAATGGCAAGGCAAAATTAGAAGAGAAAAAGCGAAAGCTATGATCTTCTAACAAACTGCCACGTACTTTCCAAGTGTCAATATATTTGCATCTAGTGTTTCCGAATTATATACCTGAATTATATACCTTTGACGTTATTGATACATGTGGCTTGGGTTTTAATTATCAATTTCAATAGTTTCTGAATTATATACCTTTGACGTTATTGATACATGTGGCTTGGGTTTTAATTATCAATTTCAATAATTAGCTTTTTACTTTTTACGGTTAGATTATTAGTATTAATATTTTTTTAATAAAATTTTTTAAAAGGTTAAATATTAGATTAATAATATCTTTTTATAATTAACAAAAAAATTAAATGACTAAAAAGAATATTGATTAAAAATTTATTTTACTATAATATCAAGGATATTTATGAAATTTTTTAATTAAAATATTTGAATTCATAATTTTATATAATAGTAAGATAAGATAGAAGTCATTGTCTTTTGACATGATTTGGATGTTGTCTCATGGAACTGTCGGGGGGTTGGTAGTTCTAGTTTTCGTCGAAACTATCGGGAATTGTTGGCTCGGGATCATAGACCCGATATCCTTTGTCTTGTAGAAAGTAAGGGCCGAATGGGGGGTGGGGACTCGTTTAGCTCGTAAAGGTCTTGGAAAAAATATAATCTTTTCAGTTTATATATATCTTTTTTTTTGCCAAATATATATATCCTTTTAAATATTGTACTCTTCTTGAAAAAAATATTGTACTTTTCTATCACATTTTTTGTATAGTAATTCCAAACACTTACAATGTCTACAATTTTCTTTAAAACATCTTTTCCAAAACTGAGATTTTCTAAAGGATAATTATTTCATATAGTGACACTGTAAATTTTGAACTCTACAAGCGGGTTGAATAGTTGACACATGTCCATTTTTATGAATTAATTTTGTTTTTAAAATTCAAAGTTATTCCTTGAATGACACATGTCAACTTTTAATCCTCGCATGTGTAGTCTGCTAAACTTCACTGACAGTGTATTGTATAATTTTCCTTTTCTAAATTACAACCACAATACCAAACTAAACCAAAATCTCTACCCCTTCCACGAGGATTTTTTGTGAATCATACTGACAAAATGAAGAGAGGCTGTCAAAACTGACATGTTTTCCATTACTGGTGAATGATAATTTATACAAGGTGAAGCTTCAATTAGCTTTGAAATCAAGGAGCTAAATTAAAGGTACAAGTCAACCAAGGATCAGAAACATGGAAAATAAATATTTACAATCAATAGAAAATAAAAAATTAATAAAAAATCGTTGACTTCCTCTAATACGCCCCCTCAAGTTGGAGCATGGAAATTACGAATGCCCAACTTGCCAGCAAGAAATTGAAATTGAGTATGTCCGAGAGCCTTGGTGAAGATGTCAGCTAGTTGAAGGTGTGAAGAGACATGTGATGTAGTGATGGAGCCAAATTTGATGCATTCTCGAAAGAAGTGGCATTCAATTTCTATATTTTTGTGCGTTCATGATGAACAGAATTTGCAGCAATACTTAAGGCAGCACGATTGTCACAATGAAGGTTAGCAGGCATGGGATGTTGAATTGTTAAATCATGAAGCAGAGTGCGGAGCCAAGTAATTTCACAAGCAGTGCTAGCCATTGAGTGATATTCGGTTTCAGCGGAAGAACGAGACATAGTTGTTTGCTTCTTGGTTTTCCAAGAAATTGGAGAACAACCCAGAAGAACAAAATAGCCAGTAATGGAACGGCGTGTGAGAGGACTACAACCAGCCCAATCTGAATCACAATAGGCTTGGAGACATAAATCAAATTTGGAGGAAAGGAAGATACCTTGACCAGGGGCAGATTTCAAGTAGCGCAAGACTCGAAGGGCTGCTACCCAATGTCCATGTCGTGGTTCATGCATAAATTGAGAAAGAATATGGACTGAGTAGCAAATCTCTGGTCGAGTGATGGTTAAATAGATCAGTCTCCGAACTAAGCGACGATAAGCACCGGGATCATCAAGAACTGCACTATCATCTACTGCTAGTTTGTGATTTTGTTCCATGGGAAAGAGAACAGGTTTGGTTCCAAGCATACCCGCCTCTTGTAAAATATCCAAGGCGTACTTATGTTAAGATAAGACTATGCCTTCAGGGGATCGAGCCACTTCTAATCCAAGGAAATATTTGAGAGGACCAAGATCTTTACTATGAAACCAAGCATCCAAATATTTAATTGTTGATTTTCTATTGATTGTAAATATATAGTTTCCATGTTTCTGATCCTTGGTTGACTTGTACCTATATTTTAGCTCCTTGATTTCTGATCGGTCGTCAGCAAATCATAAAAATAAAATCCCAACAAATTCCTAACTAAAGCAGATAGGGCAAGTAGGGGTCGAACCCACAGAGAGATAGGTTATTTATCTTTTCCTTAAATCAATCAAACAAATTAAAGAGAATTTTTATAGTGAAATTAAACCTAATCTAATTAACAATTATATTAACTAAGAAAGCAATCAAGAAAATTAAAGAAAACAATTAACAAGATAGCAGTGAATAATCAAGAAAACAATTAATAAAAACCTCCAACATAGAATTAATATCCCTCTTGACAATTATAACATGGTTCATTGATATCTAATAATTATGAAAACGAAGAATAGCTTGTCAGAATTAATTCCTAAATTACCTTAATTAGATAAGATTACGGGTTAAGGCTTAAATTACCCCTATTGCTAACTTAACAAATCAATTACCGGTTAAGGCTTAAAGATTCACCAAGCAACAAAGCATTAAGAACTAGCAATTTATACAAGCACAAATAGTAATTTCTCACTCAAAGTCCCTTATTTCCCTTGGAAGGAGTGGTTAATTCTCAACAATTGCTACAAACAACCAAGCCTGGACTATTAATCCTCGACTTGATCTAGCTAATGCTAACTTAATTTATCAAGAAAGTGCCGGCTCAATCCATCAAAACAAGCAACATAGAATTAAAACAGAGATCAAAGGAATACTCTAGCAATTATCATATATAAGCACAAAATCTCACCAATATATATGTCAAGAGATCAATTAAATTCTACATTGGAGTAAAGAAAAGGATTACTCACTCATGAATTGAATGAGCATCCAAAGAATAAGAAGAAAAACTTATCTTATGGATGGAAGAAGAGGGGGCCGGCGGCACTAGGCTTTTATCCTCCAAATCTTCAATAATTCTACCAAATACAATTTCTAGATCTATGTGTGTGTATGTTTTGTGATAGAGGAGGTGGTTATTTATAGTGGAAATAACCCTAGGAATTTCAATCCTAACTTGGAAAGAAGTCTAGGACGGTTTAAGGGTCTAACTTGGAGTCCAAGTTAGAATAAAAGTCATCCTAGAGTAGAATCCAAGTTAAAATAGGATCCTGGAAAAATCCTGATTTCATGCAGTTACTTCGACGGTATGTTTGGGCTTGTAGATGGCAGAACTGGGTCTTGGACTTCAAAAAAAAGTTGTAGATCTCGGAGTTAGCTTTCCAACGAGTACTCATGGGTTTCAATCGGAGGTCTGAGCAGAAAGTTATGATTTTTCTACCAAAACTGCGCCTGAATCCTAATTCTGTTAGGACTAAAATCGGGAATCTACGGGATTTGGATATTTCCTTGGATTTAGGAGTCATTAATTGGGATTTTAATTCCAATTAATATTTTATATGGGCTGAGTATTTTCCCATATAAATTATCCATAAATACCAAAGCTTGAGAACTTGTTCATGGCTTGTCTTCAATTAAAGCTCCAATCTTCAATCCTTGCTCCTTGAAATAATTCTTCAAATCTCCAAATAAGTCTTCAATAAGTCTTCGAACACGAACTTCGAATCTTCAAATCTATACTCAAAATTGCTTTGCTAAAATCTGTGTAAAACGTCATCAAAATAGCTACAAAAGTAGTGAAAAATAACAATTTCTCAATTTCACATCACTTAAGAACTTAAAACACAAATATCATCAAAATAGCATATAATTAAGCATAAATAGATCCAAAAACATAATAAAATAGCTATAAAAATAGGATTATTTTTGGCTCAATCATATTCACCCACACTTGAACTTTGCTAGTCCCTTAGCAAATCAATGTGTAAGTTAATCAAAAATCAATTTTTTCAAGAAAAATCAATTTGAATTCACACACACATCAAAGAATCAATTCAATCATGAAATCAAAATAACAAAGAATAATAATAATACTAAATTCAAAAATCAAGACATAACAAGTATCATCATTCTTAAGTAGCCATAATCAAAGTAGTTTTAATCACTTACTATTTTTCACTTCTATAACTACTTCTTTCTATAATCTTATGTTTTCCTCTCTTTCTCCATTAGTCAAAAGATTGTAGTGCCATAGATATACATCAAGGGTCATTGTGGGTTATAATAGATTTTCGAGGGTAATTGTTTTTTTTTTAAAAAATTGAGGTTACTAACCTCGAAGTGTTCATGTTTTAGGGGTTACTAACTCCCTTTTGAGGCTACTAGCACTCTAGAAGGACTCCTTCTTTTATTTTTTTAGAGGGACAATATTTCTGCAATTCCATGCCTCTTATCCTCTTTCCAAGGGTTACTAACTCCTTTTGTTTAAAGAAAAGAGTGACAACAATGGATTTTTTTTTAAGCACAGAAATACCTCTTCTCCACTTGTCATGAGAGCACTTCTTTTTGAAAACAAAATTTTTAAATTACCCACTTTATAAGTAGTCCCCCACACTTATTCTTGACATATACCAATAACATACTTTCTCAATCATAACTTCAATCAAGATTGAACACAAGTTCTAGAAATAGATAATCATAGAAGCAATTAATAAATAAGATCATATCACAAACTTCAATTATACCTAATTCTAAGAAATCAAACAACATGCTATAACTCAATCAATAAATAAAGCATTATTAAAATTCTAAGCATTCATCAATCATAATCAAATCAATTAATCAATTTATGCATCAAAAACTCGAAATTCTCAAAACTTTTGAATTTTTTTATTCGAAAATCAATTTTAAAAAATTGAGGGAATAAAATATGATCAATCAAAAAAATCCAAAAACAAACAATTTCTATCCTAGGTTCTCATACAAATAACAACTAGCATATGACTCAATTATTCAAGCAATAAACCTAAACCTATCAAGTATTCACCCCCCCCCCCCCCCCACACTTAAAATTCACATTGTCCTCAATGTAAAAGCAAACAATTCATGCAATAGTATTTTACCAAAAATAAAGAGTTAAGGTTCATGAAAACATACCTGGCAGCTTGATGAAGATAATTACTCAAACATAAAGGCAATAGAAAATTAAGGTGATAGAAAAATAAAACTGGATAGATAGTTTATTAATGAAACTTGAAAAATAAAGACATAAGATAAAGAAAAATTAAATTAAAGCATAGACTAGATAACTAATCCTAAGATGCATAAAAAATAAATCTTAAATCTAAAAACAAGAGATTTAAAATCTAAATCTAAGTTGGTTTATGAATAGTCTTCTCCAATAAATTGAAGAGGTCATCCAAATTTCCAATTATGTTATTAAAATCATCTCTTAAGCTAGTAATTTGATCACTAATCTCGTTGCATCGCACAAGGAAAGGATGAAGCTCTTCCTCAGCCTCTTTTTCTTGGTTAACTTCTTCTTCCTCTTTCTTATCACAAGAAGCATCACTTGACTCAGAATCAGAAGCAATAATCACAATTTTGTTTTCACCTTGATCATCTATCGGATCCTTGATTTCCCTTAATGGCGATGGAGCCTTGAATTCTTCCACAGTAAAGACAGTTTCAATCGGCCTATTTGATGAAGAGGCATAATTTGGATCATGAGTTCTTTGAGGGAAATGAGCACATCGCATAGGAGGTCTATAGGGTGGCCTATAGGGCTTAGTTTGGTATCCTCCCATCCGGGGCATGGAAAAAGGCCTATTCCAAGGTGCAACTTGAGGTCTTATCCTTCGATTAAAATTCCTTGGTTCTTGGGGATGATGAAATCGATTCTCATAAGGGTGAAACCGATTTCTGAACTCATGCTCAGCTCTAGCCTTTGATCTCATAACAGCTTCTTGAGACTTGTTAGCTTTTTCCAAAAGAAATTGATAAATTTTCCTAGCTTTAAATCCGGGCTTGGTAGCATTATCTTCTTCAGGCAGAGAGGCAATCATGCTCAAAAGTTCATGGCAATCTTGGCGCAGAAAACTTCCTTGAAATTTCTCTCCAAAATAAGCGGCTCCAATTTGATAAAATTGGTTTCGAAAATTCCTGAATGGAACCTCAAAATCCATGGTGGTGAGCATCATCGACATCTTCACAAGGGCTAGGGAAAATCAAAATTTTCTTGTCGACTTTGAGGGGTGTCGGGTTGCTTGCTTCTTGTCGACAATTTTTCTCCAAAAAATTGTCTTCTTGTCGACTTATCGACTTGCTTAAGTCGATAACTCCTTCCAAAAATTCCCTTCTTGTCGACTTGCTTAGGTCGACTTCTCCCTTGTTCTTATCCGAAAAATTTCTCCAAATATTGCTCTTGTGATTTGATGAATTAAAGAGGAGGTAGAGGTGCCTTTATATAGTGATCAAATCCTATTCCTAAGAGATTTTAATTAGAGTAAAAAGTAAGAAACATACCTGGATTAGGAGTCCATTACCTATTTAGAAAAGGTTGGCATCATCCAATTTGATTAGGATTCACAATCCTATTTGGAGGAGGAGTGCGCATGAGAGGGGAAAGGATGCCGAAGCACCAAGGCATCAGCCTTGTGCGCGGGCTGAGCGGGGCAGGCGGCCTCGCATGTGGCGCGCGGGTGGCTTGCTGATGCTGCGGGCTGGCACGGTCCTCGTCTCTGCATGGCTCGGTGTGTGCCCGGTGTTGGGTCCCTGCGTGGCTCGGGTGAGGTGCTCAGCATGCCCGGCCTTAGCTCGGACATGTCCGAGCCATGGCCTGCTTGTGTGGCCGGTCTTCACGAGGCATTGCTCGGCCTGGCGCGGGGCATGGCCAAGTCATGACCGGGCTGTGGCCTGGTCATGTTCGGGTGCCACCGAGCCATAGCCGGCCATGCGTGGTCATGCATGGTCCGGGGCTTGGTGCTTGGCTCCTCATTTTTTCTCTTCCAATTAAATGGAAAAAATTCTTAAAATCTGCAAAATAAAAATTAAGTTAGAAATTAAAATTATTGGGTTGCCTCCCAACAAGCGCTTGTTTAAAGTCATTAGCTTGACTTTTTTTTTTTTTCAATTTCTCTAAGTTGGAAGATAAACTGGTTCTTCCAAAATAATTTCCTTAATCCATCCTATGGGAAAAGGTTCAAAGAAAGGTTTTAATCTTTGTCCATTGACTTTGAATTGCGTCTTGGTAGTTGGACTATAGATTTCCACCGATCCATTTGGGTTTACTCTTTTTATCTCAAAAGGTCCAGACCATCTTGATCTTAACTTTCCAGGAAAACCTTTTATTTGTCCTATGAACAGTAAAACCTTTTGTCCTTCATGGAATGATCTCCTTAATATCTTCTGGTCATTAAAAGCTTTCGTTTTCTCCTTGTAAATCCTTGAATTTTCATAAGCTTCATTCTTAATCTCTTCAAGTTTTTGTAAATGCAGCATCCTTTGAATTCCAGCTTCATCGAAGTTAAGATTGCATTGCTTCACTGCCCACCAAGCTTTGTGTTCTATCTCCACGGGTAGATGGCATGGTTTTCCAAACACAATTCTGTATGGGGACATACCTAAGGGTGTCTTATAGGCTGTTCGATATGCCCATAGAGCATCTCCTAGTCGCATACTCCAATCTTTTTCTCTGAACAATAACTGTTTTCTCCAAAATCAGCTTCACTTGACGGTTGGATATCTCGGCTTGACCATTGGTTTGAGGATGATATGAAGTAGATACCCTATGGCTTACTCCATATTTTTCAACTAACGCTTGTACAATTTTGTTACAGAAGTGAGTTCCACGATCACTGATAAGGGCTCTTGGTATGCCAAATCTATGAAGAATGTTGTTCTTTATAAATTTAACCACTGTTCTGGCGTCGTCCTTCTCAGTAGCAGCTGCTTCAATCCATTTGGAAAGATAGTCCACGGCTAAAAGGATATAATATTTCTTTTCTGATGGAGGGAAAGGTCCCATGAAATCAATTCCCCATACGTCGAAGAAACAACGTATACAGGATTTTGAATCATTTGATTACTTATCGAAATACTTCCCACTTTCTGCCAGCGTGGACAAGTCTTACAATATTCATAAGAATCTTGAAAGATTGTTGTCCAGTAAAATCCGCAATCCAAGATCTTTCTTGCTGTCTTCTTGTGTCCAAAATGGCATCCGCTTTCGTCAGTATGGCAAAACTTCAGGACTGATTGAATTTCATTATCAGGAATGCATCTTCTCATTACCTGATCAGAACCACATCTCCATAGATATGGGTCATCCCAGAGATAATACTTGGCATCACTGATGATCTTCAATTTCTTCCCTTTGCTTAGGTCCGGAGGTAGACGTCTAGTGACCAAGAAATTAACAATGTCTGCATACCATGGAAGTTGAGAAACGGCAAACAAGTCTTCAAAAGGTAGCGCTTCATTGATTGGAGTCTCTTCGTTGTTGCCTTCAATTCTGCTTAGATGATCAGCTACAACATTTTCTGCTCCTTTCTTGTCCTTAATTTCGATATCAAATTCTTGAAAGAGCAATAGCCATCGCATAAGCCTAGCCTTTGCATCTTTCCTCGCCATTAGATATCTCAATTCAGCATGATCGGAGTAGATTATCACATTGGATCCCAGGATGTATGAACGAAACTTCTCCAAAGCAAAGACTACGGCAAGCATTTCTTTCTCCGTGGTGGTGTAGTTCTTCTGAGCAGCATCCAAAGTTCTTGAAGCATAATAGATGACATGAGGTACCTTGTCTACTCTCTGACCTAGAACAGCTCCAATGGCGACGTCACTTGCATCACACATTACTTCGAATGGTAGTTTCCAATCTGGTGGCTTCACAATTGGAGTGGTGGTGAGGGCAGTCTTCAATTTGTCGAACGCTTCTTTGCAGTCATCTCCAAACTCGAACTCTACATCTTTTTGAAGTAGTTTACACATCGGTGCCGAAATCTTCGAGAAATCCTTGATGAATCTTCTGTATAATCCAGCATGGCCTAAGAATGATCGAATATCCTTGACACATGTTGGGTATGGCAGGTTCTGGACTACATCAACTTTGGCTTTGTCAACTTGCATCCCTTCTTTGGA
>AWUE01015129.1:0-24600 GCA_001974825.2 Corchorus olitorius | reverse complement strand
CGGGCGTACCATGGTGATGACCAGTCCTGGCCAAGCTTGGCACGCAAATGGAGCGGATGAGGCCGGTGTGTTGCGCGGTTTGGTGCGGCAGTGGCCGGGCCATAGCCGGGTATGGCGCGCGGGTAGCCAGGCCATGGCCGGCCTAGCATGTTTTGCGGCTCGGCATGGCCGGTCCTGGCCAGGCCTTATGTGTAGATGGTCGTGCCATAGCCGGGCATTAGCCGGCCGAGCATGTTAGGTTGGCTTAATCATAATTGGCTTCCATCCTTTGCTCCTCTCCTTCGGGCTTCCATTCGGTTTCTTTTGCAAATGTTCAAAAAGCTCCAATTGTTCGACTTGTTTCCTTAATTTGAAATCCTAAAAAGAAAAACAAAAACAAAACTAAAAAGAAAATTAACATGTTAGTAAATTCTTGGGTTGCCTCCTAAGCAGCGCCTTTCTTTAATGTCTTTGGCTAGACCTTCCTTCATCTCCCTTTGTTAGGGTGGATCATACCACTTCAAAGCATACAGCAAATATGATGAGATTGGAAGAATATGAGCACAAAAATATGAAGGTAAAAAGAAGAGATAAGGAAAGAAATCACCAATTTTGCTGAGGGCGACTCCATGAATAGCTAGGAATGACAACGCCATCTTTGTTGCTGTGAGAGGTTGATGCAATGGATGCTTCTGGCATTCTTGATTAGCACTGTTCTCGTCTCGCCTTTGGAAAGTGTCCTCGTGTTGGCAAATCTTCTTGTCCTCCAGAAAGAATTGCCCCATAGGTATCCAATCCTCATATTTGATCTTTGTTTCGTTCAGCTCAAGGTGTCCAAGTTGTTCATCGTCTGGTGGCTCATCTTCTGGCGTGGCACGGCTTGGAGGAGAAGGTGGAGGGATGTCCATCTTGATATCTTCTTTCGGTGCTTCTGATTCGTCTTGTGCAATCTTGGAATCCTCCGTTGGTAGAGCAGGGATGTAGACTTCGCATGGTTCAGGTTCCTTCCATGATGATGTTGCCTCGATCTCTTCTTTGGAAACTTCTTTAATTGCAGCAATCAAAGGGATGTTTACCTTTTCCTTCTTTTGAAGTGAATCATCTTGGCTTTCTTCACTGCATGTCTTTCTTTGCGGCGCAAACCTTTGAGGAAACGGTGGTGGACCGTAAATAGTCTCCATCTTCTTCATTCCCTTGAATCTGTCTTTTCCTTTGGTGAGGAAATCGATTGTTGCTTTGCGATGTCTCTCCTCCATAGTTCTGAAAGTAATCGTCTCTTGCTCATCAGGTACAACAACTTGTGGTGGTTCAGCAGAGAAAGCAGGTACAGGTTGTGGTGCCACTGAAGGTGGAGATGGAACATCAGGCAATTCCATCTTTCGTGCATCCCATTGTTGAGTTCCTTCGATTGAATTGACTCCATGTCCTTGTATGTTCTCATTCATATGTCTTTGAGGTACATATGAAGAGTTTTGGAAAAAGGCTTGTTGGATACTCATGAAGTCGGCAAACATCTTTGCTAGATTTCCGCATTGAGCAGTTAACTCCTTCAATTCCTTGCGGATCTCTAATATCTCTGACTCCTTTGTTGTGTCAGCATCATTGGTTATGCTGAATTGATGAATGTTCTCGGTCATGGTGTCGAGCAGCTTCCTTGCTTCTTCAGGAGTATTGAGTGTAAAACTACCTCCACTTGCAGCATCAACATAGGTCATATCTTCATAGGTGAGTCCATCGTAGAAATTTTGAATCAGAAACGCTTCATTCAGGTTGTGGTAAGGGCAGCTTGCGCAGATCTTGTTGTACCTCTCCCAGTATTGGTGCCACTTTTCGTTGGGTAGTTGTTGACAAGAGCTGATTCTTTTTCTGACATCAGCTCGCTTTGCTTCTGGAAAATATTTGTTCAAAAAACGTTGTCTCCAATTCCTTCCATGTAGTTATGGATTTCGGCGGCAAACTCAGAAACCAGCTTCTTGCTTTTCCTTCGAGAGTGATTGGAAAAGTTCGAAGCTTAGCTTGTTCTTCGGGCATCCGGTAATTGCAGCACACTTGATAAAGAAACTTCGCAGGTGTTCATGAGGATTCTCATAGTATTCTCCTTGGAAAATTGGCAACATGCGGATCACTCCTGGCTTCAGTTCGTAGGACATATCCATTGGTGGATAATCAATGCAGAGGGATGGCACTTTACAATTGGAATTCAACTCCCTTATCGAACGTGATTGCTCCATTGGATCTTCTTCTAGAAAAACAAAAACTCAAAGAAAAATTAGTAGTAACCGTTCTTAAACAAAAATTAAAATTAAAGACAGAAAATACAGGAAATTTTTTTTTCTTTTCTGAAAACGCAAAATTTTTTTTATGACGCAAAAAAAACGTTTTTTTTTATATATGACGCAAAACTATCTTTTTTTTTTCAAAAACGCAACACAAAACATTTTTTTTTAAAATTAAAAACGCAAAACCCCTTTTTTTATGACGCAAAAACACGAAACAAAATTTTTTTTTTTTAGAAAAAACGCAGACTCAAAATAATTTTTTTTTTAAGATTAAAGACGCAGAAACGCAGACACAAAGAGAAAATTCCCAGGATTCGTCTCCAGATGAGTCTATTTTCCTTCCCCGGCAACGGCGCCAAAATTTATGATCGGTCGTTAACAATCATAAAAATAATCCCCACCAAATCCTAACTAAGTAGATAGGGTAAGTAGGGGTCGATCCCACAGAGAAGGGTGTAGATTTTATCCGAAGATTTAGTCCTTGAAATCTCTCAAAACAGAATACAGAAAACAGAGGTTGACAGAAAGCAATTAAACAGAAAATAATTAAACTAGAAAACAAAACAAAGTAAATTAAATCTAAGTCTATAGCAGATAAGAAAGAAAACAATAATTAAGGATATACTTCTTCACCAATGGTAGAAAACAATCAAATTAATTATGGGTCCTTGATTTAAAAGATAAATTCAGTATTAAATTCATGATGATAACTGGCCTAGGGAAAACCCTAACATGCTATTTAGGTAAGATTTCTCGCAAGAGCTTAAATTACCCCTTTTTCCTCCTAACTCATCGATTAGCCGCAAAGCCTTAAAGATTTGCTAGGATTCAAAGCATTAAGTTTTATTAATTCTTTCACACATGCTTAATAAATAAAACCATACAACAACCAGATAAATCTGATCACTGGCATGCAAACCCAATTAACCCGCCGTCAAGCGCAGCTAATTTGCTACATACGATCAAACTCATGCGCAAGCCTTGTTGTTTGGATCTAGCCAACAATCTCTCAAATTACCTCTTTACCAGTTGGAACAAATCAATAAAAATCAAGATTGTAGAATTATAACATAGTTTAACATGCTATCTATCAAGAATAAAATACCAAATTATAAGAACAGAAATCTCACCATATTTAATTGATTGAATTCACCAAAGGATCAGAAGTATTAAGAATTTAGCTCCTCATAGATTTAGGAAAACCCATGAGAGGCTTAAGAAAACTTACAGAACTTGAAGGGGGCGAAATCTCCTCTTGAATAACCTAGGGTTGCCGCCCCTCTCTATGCAAAGAGAGGGTGGCGCACCCTAGCCCTAAAACTAGAAGAAAAACTTGAACTAGAAGAGAAAATTATATGTGTGAAGGTATGTGATTTGTGATACAGGATGTGGCTATTTATAGTGGAAATAACCCTAGAAATTCCAATCCTAACTTGGAAAGAGGTCTAGGACGGTTTAGGGTCTAACTTGGAGTCCAAGTTGGATTAAAAGTCATCCTAGAGTAGAATCCAAGTTAAAATAGGATCCTGAAATTTTGCTGAATTCGTGCAGAAACTTCAACGGCATTTTCGGACTTGAAAACGACAGAACTGGGTCTTGGAAAGTTGTAGATCTCGGAGTTAGCTTTCCAACGTGTACTCATGGGCTTCAAACGGAGGTCTGAGCAGAAAGTTATGAATTTTCTACCAAAATTGCTCCTGAATCTTAATCCTGTTAGGACTAGAATCGGGAATCTACGGGATTTTGGTATTTCCTTGGATTTAGGAGTCATTAATTGGGATTTTAATTCCAATTAATATCTTATATGGGCTGAGTATTTTCCCATATAAATTATCCATAAATACCAAAGCTTAAGGGCTTGTCCATGACTTGTCTTCAATTAAAGCTCCAATTCTTCAATTCTTCCTCTTGAAATAAATCTTCAATGGTCTTCAAGTCTCCAAATAAGTCTTCAAATGGTCTTCAAACACGAACTTCGAATCTCCAAATTTATGCTCAAAATTGCTTTGCTCAAATCTGTGTAAAAAGTCATCAAAATAGCTCCAAAAATAGTGAAAAATAACAAATTATCAATTTCACATCACTTAAAGACTAAAAACACAAATATTAATAAAATAGCATATAATTAAGCATAAATGGGTCTAAAAACATAGTAAAATAAGCATAAAAATAGGGTCTAATTTGGCTCAATCACGTACATAGTCGAGAAATGCCGAACCTTTATAAATTGAAGCGACTTCATTCTTCCATCCTCTCATCAATCGTTCCAGTTTTATTTCTCCTTACTTTCTTTACTTTCCACTATTCAGTTGTTAACTTCTTCATTTACTTCCTTTATACTTTCACTTGCTTTGTTTCCAGTTTGCGCTTTCATTTTCTATTAGTGTCTTCAACTGTGAGTTCTGAATTAATGTCTTTAACACATTTTCAGAGAACCCAAAAATTTTCATTAAGTGCTATTCACCCCCCTCTAGCACATCAAGTGGACCAACAAAATTTTGGATCAATCTGATTGAACTCATATTGTCCAACTTTTCAATTAAGGTCACGAGCCCGAGAAAGGAGAATTTTAAGTAAAATATGGTACCATATGCATGAAGCCATGTTTGTAACGTTAATGATGGTCCATAACTAGTCATTTTCGTGCCATAATCCATTTGACCATTTTGACAAGTATTGCAAGTCTTTCAATTAAGGACAAGTGGCTTTCTGCACCGGTTTAAGTCAGTTCCTTAGTTGATTTTTGTTATTTTTGAACCATGAGCTTAATATGGTTAAGTTATGACAATTTCGTGGCTTAATGGTTCAAGTTCAAAATTGCAAGCGATGCAGGTCATTCCGTCACCAAATCGGTCACCATTGCGCCTATTTGAAGAAGCAAACTACGCCGATGTATATGAGCTTTAGAATTTCGGCTAATGGTCTTAAATCAATGTTTTTAAACATGTTTTTATGGTGAGTGGCATTCAAGTACTTCAAAACCATCCTAGTAGCTTTTAGGAAGTTTCCTTAAGAAATCTAAATCGGCGATCTGCGCTGAATCGCAATAAGAGATGAAATCAAGACGACTTGGCGAATAAGTAATTTGCTTTGGGCCGAAGGAATCAAACCCATTTCATGGCTTATATAAAAGGAGCCACCCCTGCTTCAGAAGACACACAAACAAAAGCTTCAACACGTTACAAAACTAAGCCCCGTACCGTCCCCTGCTTCAGAAGACACCCTATTAATATTTATTGTGATAATCACAATGTCATTGTCCATAATTAATGATGTCTTTATGAACGCACAAATCATATTGAGGTAGACTAGCTCATTTCGTGAGACATCATGGAACTTCTCGTCTTGTTTCACTGCCATACTCTAACTAGACAATTGATATTTTCACCTAGATGCATCTTCCATCCGTTTTGGAGAATTACTTTCCAAACTCAAGTTTAGTATCCATAGCACCGCATTGAGTTTAGAGGGGATGTTAATGTAAATATTTATAATTATAATTACGATTGATTGAGATTTTAAAAATGTTTAGGGATATTTTTTTTGCTACTAAATGTTTAGGGATATATAATGTAATTAGCTAGAACTATAAGTTAATTGATTCTAATGGGCTCCCATCCTCTTCAATAAAAACTCATAGTATTGCATAGGAGAATACACAACACTCAACACATTTTTCTTATTCTCTTTTCCTCTACCTCTTTTGTAAAAGACAGTACTAGCTAGCAACGGAGGATGAGGACCAAACAAAAATCAGAAGAAGAAAACTAGAATACGAAGGAGAGAGGAGGGGAGGGCAGCTTGGGTTTTTAATTAAGGGATTATTATATATATTATATAAATGAAGGAATTATCAACCATAAACATATACATACAGTAGTCAATTAATAAAGTTTTGAGTGATTAGATTGGATACTTTCCTCTACCTCTTGGTTATGGCACTATATGTTTGACAAACACAAGCGAAATTCAATTTGCCTTTTCATTCTTTTCGTTTCAATTTTTCATATAATTTAATGATTAAAAACATACTCCTTGCATTTTGAATTGAATGGCCACATTTGATTTTTTTAGGTCAAACAAAGTCATCTTTGACCATTAATTATTACAAAAATATAATTTTTAAAATTTTTTTAAAATAAACTTTGGAAAATTTAAAACTTAAATTTTTCAAAACATATTTTTTAAAATTTTAATTGTATATAAATTTTTCATAAATAATGATAAAAAACGACTTCATTTGACCCAAAAAAATCCAATGTAGCCATTCAATTTTGAACAAAGGGAGTATAAAACAAAAGATGATGTGAATCAACTTGATGTTGCCACCGTCATGCACCACGCTTGCTAGAGACGACTATTTCTTTAGTTTTATTTTATGTAATGTAATAATAATTAAAAGTTGTATAAAAATGGTTTTGTCAACTTGTTTGTTCATTCTGGCCAAAAAAAAACTTGTTTGTTGATGTTCATCGACTATTAAGAATTAGGATAAATCCATGTTGCCTCTCTAGCTACCTCTCCCTTTCTGCCCCAAAAGCCAAAACAACGAAGCAAAATTAAAACTTTTATCACATAAAATTGACTTCATTATATAGCTATCTACACTAAAAACAATCACATATTTTGAAGATCCATTAAAACAATATTTAAAAGCCTTTGTTAAAATAAAAATACTTTTTTCTAATTAACCTTTTCTCATTTTAGTATCAACTTTTGATGAAAATTAGTTGATAAAATTGTAAAATAACTATCAAAATACTCCCCATTTGTTCTACTTCGAATATCTATCCTTTTTGTATTGGACACAATAAAATTTTATTAAAGCTAATAATCATTGATTACTTCACAAATTTTACCATATAATGTGATTATAAGATAGCAGATTCCAGATGGATATTAATTAAATATATAGAAATGTGAAAATATCAATTTTTTTAAAAAATTATGTGGGACTTCAACGTTCTTTTCCTTTTCATAAGTATGCATTTACCAGTTAAGCCTAATATATTACTAGTTTAATTATAAACAGACCTGCTTCATATTTATATTTATATATAAAAGTAAAAGGCATACCCATGGCATGGAGCCATGGGCGAGATGCAATATTTATGGTTTTTTAAGCTTTGAACTACTTAACAAGATTGATTTTATTTTTTGGCCATGCTTTTTTTTTTTTTTTTTTTTTGGCATGGCCAGCTATTTTTTGGCCAGCTTAATAACAAGATTCATTAATACAGACAAACTTCCTTTAGGATACAAATATATTTTATCACATAAAACAGACAGTAGATGGACACACCAAAAAGTTAAAAACATGAAATCTATAGGACCAAATTACTTAGAACTGATTTATGGCGATCATCGGATGTGGGGCGAGGAGGCGATAGGAGCCATAGCCTCTGGCGAAGTTACAGCCTTGCCGGAATATTTTCTTACTGTTGTGGCCATTGCCGTCGTCCATGGCCAGTAACACCTTGCAGAACAAATCGACGTTGCATGGAAGGACGAGGGGTCCTTCGCTGTTGAACCCATATTCCGACTCCGCTTCTTCAAGCAGAATCTTGAAAAGCGGGTGGTTCGCATACTCTGTTTTCACCACGAACCTCTGTTTCTCTGGCCCCACGTACACCGAGAAGCAACCGTCCGGCGCGACCCGGCGGCTCTTCTTGCTACGGTTCTCTTCTTTCAGAGAGACCTCCATCGATGGCCACGATCTGCTCTTCTTATAAACAGCGCCGCCGCCGGCTGGGGTGGTGGAACCCCGTCGGCTCCGCCCGATGGATTTGCATCTCTCCCAAGTTTTGATAATCAGGCTGCCTTTCTTGCCTTTTTCCTTGTCCATCAATTACGAGCTATATAATTTTCTTAATATTATTATATATTTGTGTGTTATAAAAGAGAATAATAAAACACGAAAAAAAAAAAGATGAGATGTTGGGCTCGAAAACCACACACACAACACCTTGAATTAAGAATAACTGGGAAATTATGAGAAAGAATATGCTTTAGATTTATGTACAAATTAGCCTAACCTCTATCATAAGCCAAGTAGAACATCACCTTAACCCTTAGCCTTAATGTATTACTCATTTTGAACAAAGCAAACAACTTAAAACTGGAATCATTCATAAAAAAGACCCAAACCCGACTCGAAATGAAGAACAAGGAAGAACCAAAAGCAGAATCAAAGGACTGTTGGAAGAGAGGAGCGGGAGAGGAAGCAAAAAGAAAAACAGGAGAGAACAAGTGTTATGTTGGCTTATGCTGCCACTTGAGTCTCTGGACTCTGGAATAGAGCAAGCATATCTCTTCAAGCAATGATCAAGATGCAACTTTCATATATAAAGCCCATTTTTGAGGTGTATTTTTTTTTTTTTAAACTCTATAGATAACCCTGCTTGTCATTTGTCAACGTTATTAGTTATTACACATTAAAATGACATATACTTTATTAAATACATATTTAAAAAGAAAACCTTTATTTACCAAAAAAAAAAGAAAACCTTTAATTTAAATGTACCAAAATACTCTCCCGCCCCTTTTATATGTGGGCAATAACTAAATTACATAAACCAAGGAAATTAGTTAGCATTGGTTAAATTGATGAATTTAATAAAATTTTAGCTTTATTTTTCTAACTTATCCTTAATTATTTTCTATTGGACCCCATTTTTCACCCTCAACGGCATTTAAGACTATAGAAAATGAAGTCTTAAATGAGAGTAATATAGACAACATGATAAATTATGTCCAAAAATGACAAATAAAAATTGACAAACAAAATCGACAGATAAAAAGGGACGGAGTGAATATATGCTTACACCTTCACCAAAAAAATTGTTTTTTTTTTCTTTTCAATCCTTAGTCCCTGACTGAGAGATCGCCACTCTATCACGGGCAAAAATGCAAAAAAAAAAAAAGCTTATACCAAAATAAATGACCATTTTTTTTTTTTTTTTGCACAATTTTGATGTTAGAAGGAATCCTTTTAGAATATGCTATTACACCAAAAAAAATTTCAACTTCAATATAAACAGTACATTGAATGGTTTTAAACAATTATTTTTATTAAACCTACTATTAATTTTATGAGCAAGATCCTCATTGAGCGCCACATGACATTTGGTTTCTTTGATAAGTGTCAATAGTTAATTTTCTAATGTTTTGTTTATTATATTTGTATTTATTTAGTTTGGAAAAATTAAAAGACATTCATCCCCTTTCCTATATAAAATAAATTATCAAATAATTATAAATTTGTTATGAATATACATGTATGTTGTGGATGTCTATAAATCTAATTAAAGCAAGGATAAGATTGATGACTTGGTTCATTCATACACATATACCTATGTATTAAGTTCATCCCCTTATATTTATGGTGATGTATCTATGTGCCTATAAATATGCCACTTACTTTGTGATGGAATAAGATGAATAAGAACAATTTCTCTCCTTCTTCATATTTTCTTCTTCTCCATATTCTATTGTCTCTCTCCATACTTCAATTCTCTACTCCCTTACTTTTATTTTGTTATCATTTCACAACAAAATTTCATTTCTTAACTGAATTTTCTTAAAATAATTTATAAAATAAAATAGTCGCATGCGAAGCACGACCAGGAAGTTCTAGTTTATATTATTTTTATAAACTATTATTCATTCATAACAATTAAATTAGAACAAAAAATTATTCATGCGCATTCCGTCAGGTTTTTTTTTTTATTTGAATAATCACACAAAAATATTAATTTTAAAAACCTTAAATGAAGATAGAGAGTCATTAATTAAGTAATATCCCAATGTATTAGTTTGGGTGAGTGAATTAAAAATATTTTAAAATATTATTAATTCAGTATTATCCCAATATATCAGTTTGGTTGAGTAAATTAAAAATATTTTAAAATATTATTAATTCAGTATTATCCCAATATATTATTTTAAACAATTTACCCAAGCAGATAGTAGCGAAAAACAATTACATGACCAATAAAAAATGTACAAATGTCAGCAGGAGAAGAGCCAAATGTCATGCATACAACAGTTTGTGGATAACTTTAAGGGGCGTTTGGTTCAGGTTAATCGCATATTACTGTTGGTAATATGCACCAAAAGTTGTTTGGTTCGCCCCCTCGGTTATGTTGGGGTAATGACATGAACCCGTTTGGTATAGGGTAATATTTTTGCATCTAAAATGCATAAATTACATAAATACCCTCATTCAATCCCTTACATAAAATTTGCTATGGCAATAAAAATTTGACCTATCCTTACAATTCTATGGAAAAATATAATTCACAAATAATTAACAATTAGCACATGTCTAGCAAATGAAATTAACCATATCACATGTTTAGCAAATTCACAAATAATTAACAATTAGCACATGTCTAGAAAATAATTCAACCATATGAAATTATCTAGTGTAGCAAATGTTTGTTATACCAATCATAAACCATCACATATTATCAACAAAAATTATCTTTTTAGACCCTAGACAATCATCAAAATGAAGCCAATGGACTTAATCCATGCAACCAATGGCATCTCCAACAATTTAACCTCGATTTGGGTAAACATGACTTGTAGCACATAAAAGTATGGGAAAGGCTTCCCTTTTAGCCTTGTAGCAACATGAAGTTGTTGTAACCATGCCTCCCACAACTCTCCAAGACCCTCAATCATATTTGTTTCATCATTGAAAATAACCCCATGTCGTAGCATTTCTCTTGCTTTATTGAAATCTCTCCTCAACAATTTCAATTTCAATTTGCTCTTTATTGCAACCATTCCAGGATTTTTTCAAGGGCATCTTTGATTAAAAAGTTGCTCCACCCTAATGTAATCCAAGCTAGCCAAAAATTGGTTCCCATTCATCACATTCTGCACACAATCAAGTAGAATTCCCTCCTCCTCAACAGTCCAATTAATTCGCACAGGCCTCTCACGCCTAGGATTCACCACTACATCCATAACTCTATAACAAATAGAAGCACATGCTTAATATAAATCTAAATAAAGACATCCATAAGTACTAAGACCTGGCATTGCAGCTGCCATATTGATATTAATAAGTAAAGCAAAACCAATAAAAACAGTAACATAGTCTCAATTAACATTGTTTTTAAGCAATACCAATAATAAACAATAACATTGTCCCAAGTTAACATTTTTCCTAAGTTAGATAACTTTGATTTACACAAAGTTATCTCTTTATAAACTTATAAACTATCATTTTCCAACATACAAAATAAATAAAGTTGTAACAACCTTAACTAGAAATCCTAGCATTAATCCATTGTGAAATGAGTAATCTACAACATGATTATTAGTTGGATTGAATTTCTTGGGAGCAATTTGTTTACTCTCATCATTCTCATTCATGTTCCAATATTCAAGAAATGCATCTTTTGCATCCTTCAGATCTTTATACATCTTCTGATGAGCACCCCGATATCCTAATACTTGTGATTTTGCTTTTTCCCAAGTATCATAAATACCTTGTGTGAGTCTATCAAATACAACATAATATTTCCCACCCATTTGATTCTTAAACAAAGCAATTTTTTTTTTTTAAAAAAAAAAAACTATCAATTCCGGTTTGAGTACATGTTTCATTATAGTAACACTACTAAAAAACACTTATATAGAGGCATTTATTTAGCGGTGATTCGCCAAGCGTTGCTATTTGATTCACTAAAATTGAAGATAACGATGTTTTTACTAGAATAGTGGCGTTTCTTAAAAAACGCCACTAAATGATGGCGTTTCGTATGAAAATGCCCCTAAATTGGAAAAATGGGTGGGAAAATTTCCCCCAAAATAATTCAAGAAAAAATTAAAAATAAAATAAACCATTTAGCGACGTTTTATATAGGTAAAACGCCAATGAAATAAACCATTTAGCGACGTTTTATAAAATGCCCCTAAATTGGAAAAATGGTGTTTCACTATTATTCGTATATAATGGCGTTTCTATCTACAAACGCCTTAATTTGACATTTTGGGTGGGAATAATTCCGGGCGGGAGTTTTCTCAAGTAAAAATCGTTTCCCTTTTTTTTTGTGGCGTTTGCTAATAAAAAACGCCACTATATGAAAAATATATTTAGAAAAAAAATTAGTGTTGTTTCCTTTTTTATTTTTTTTCTTATTAAAAGAATAAATATACAGGGGCGTTTTCCTTGGTTAAAATGCCGCAACCCTAATAATACTAGTACAAATTAAAAAACCATTTTATTTTCTGTTGCCGGCGTTTCAACTTTTAAACGCCACTATATAGTTGTAAAGTTCAGGCTTCGCGATTTATTTTGCTGAGTCTTTTTTCTCAAGTCTAAAAAAAAAAAAAAAAGAAAAAAAAAAAAAAACACACATATACCTCAAAGCGAAACCTAACCTGAAATTTGCGCTAGTATTTTTTCCCCTTCTTTTCGCTGCCCCACTTTCGATTCATCTCCAAAACCTCTGGTTCGGTTATCTTCCCAATTCCCTAATTTTGAGGTTTTTGGTTTTTGGTTTCTCCTTATCTTTGCTAAGTCTAAAAACAAAAAACAGAAACACCTCTTCGATTTTGCTCAAACCCTAACCTGAAATTCTCAAAATCCTAGCCGAAACCCTCTTCTTTCCTTCTTTCCGAAATAGTTTGCTTGGGTTGGGTCGAACCACAACTAACAAAGCAAGAGATTGCGTCAGTGTCTCCGAGAAGCGCTGGTAAAGAAGTAGGCGAGTCTGAAGGAAATTTGGAGCTGCATTTCTTTGATGATTATGCGAATGAGGGGTTGCAGAAACGCTTTTTCTTCTTCATCTGTTTCGAATCTTGTTCTACATTTGAAATCCGGTAACCCCAAATCTTCCCTTTCTCTTTGCTTCAACTGTTTCCCACCTTTATACAAGAACTCGTCTCTCTTATTTCTCTACCCACATCAAATGCAAGATTGTGTTTGATAAAATAGAATATGCTTTAAACATGTTTAATAAGATGGTGTATAAGCATCCAACTCCTTCTGTTGACTCGATCTTTTCAAGTAACCTTAAAGTCTTTAATTTTAATTTTACCTCTTATTCTTATAGAAGGGCTTCTCTTGTAACAGTGCTAATTTTGGGAACTCAGTATTAATCTTTATGTGGGTTCTTTTCAGATTTGCCTGGGTACCAAATTTTAAAATTTATGTGTGTGTGAAATTTCTCATATTTTAGTGTATGTATAGTGGCAGAAGCAACAATCAAAGATTCCCTTTGTATTTGTTTGCTCACGACATGGGTAGGGAGTTATTATGGCAATAGAATGAGAGGTTTTAGAAAAAGGCTAATTTGAATTGAATAGTACTTATGTTATGGAGAGCAATTAAAATTTGGAAGATGGTTTAAAAATGAAGACTTTGATGGGAGTGTATAAAGTAGATCATGAAGAGCTATAGGTTGAAAATCCTCTTTGTCCATAGGATGCCTTGTCATTGGGGTTGAGGTGGAATACCCTCTATTATGGGGCACTTTTAATTTCCTTTTCCTGACTGTCATTGTTATTAATTGTGGAAGAAGATTCACTCCTTAGGATGATTTCTTTCATTAACAATAGTTTGGACTATACTAATCTAGTTTGATATCGTTAAATTTGTTGTTACTGTCTGGTTAATGGTAGTGCTGAAAGTCATTCTTCCTTTCAGTTTTCATAATATGCTTTTTTCCCTATTTACAGGCTTACGGAGAAACTGCTCTAGAGAACAGCCACCATCTGATGGTGACTATCTTGTACAAAGAATGTCCACCTTAAACGTGGTTACTGCTGCTGAAGAAAAGAAATAGGTTAACCTTTCTCTTTCACATTCATTAGCTTTAACTTTTCTTGTGCAAACTCAAATATTTATATTACCCTATAAAATGTAATTAATATATTTGAGAGTGGAGTATCTTTTTATTTGAGAATGCAATTATGACAGAAGGATATAGTCGAAGTGATCTCAAGGTTTGTTATTTTGACTCATAACATTTATTCCCTTTCAAGTCTTCTTTTTTTTTTTCTTTGTGATTTAACTAGTAGTAGTTAGTGAATTTTATTCCTTTCATGACTTTTTTTTTTTGTTTCATCATTGTGTCTGTGTTTCTGGAGTGCTTGACGATATTTGCAACTGATCAAGATGATGATGATGATGAGCCTCGCAACACCTTAATTGGGTAATTAGTTGATACACCGGCAGTGTAAATTTTGGACTCCATAAGCGGGTTGTGGAGTTGACACATGTCCATTGTTTTAATTAATTAAGTTTAAATATTTCAATCTAGTCCATAGAGGACACATGTCACTCTTCAGGATCCGCTTGTGTAGTCTGCTAAACTCCACCGCCAGTGTATTGTATAATTTGCCTTAAAATATATGTAATTGTGTTGCTGAGTTAATTGAGTTATATATTTTGTAATTCATTTGTGTATGTATCTGTATGACAGGACAGTTCAAGAGGTCAAATTTTCATCAATTTATTCTTCACTAGTATAAAATGTTGGTAGTTATTTAATCTGAGATCATTATTTTCAGGACAAACAGAAAGGAAAGATTGGAATTCTCTTGGATTTTAACTGGTATGAACCTTTTACAAGGTCAAAGGCTGATAACTATTTTGTTTCTAACTGGATTTTAGCATAGTTTCTAACTGGATTTACTAATCTTCCTGAAAAATAATTGTGTTTCTTTCTTGTAAGTTCAGGAGCCTTCATTCAACAGCCTCTACCTGGGATTGGTTATGGACTGTTTTTGTTTACACATCCAGGGTTAATTACCCAACTGAAGCAAAGTATTTGAAGCCATTACCTGTTTATCCTGTGGAGTAGGTAATGCTTGTAATTAAGCTGCTTTATCCCAAGCTCTAAGTTACTACACTTTCAAAATCTGCTTTTGATTTCTTATGTTAGATTTAATACCTTTCTTTACCTTTAGATGTGCAAGAAAATATGGTAATCCTGCTTCTTGATTTTACACTTTATTATAATTCTTGAGAAATGCTCATTTAAATATTTATATATTAAGATTGTGTGTGATTTGTAACTGAGCAATGGTTGTTTAGGATTCTATAAATGTCATGATTACAATCCCGTGGTGAGTGAATTATCAAAAGGACTAACGTTCAAGGTCAGACAATGATGAAAGCTAGTATTTTCACACCATCTTATGAGTGCTCTTGCTTCCAGGCCTTCTTCTTTGGAATTTGACTAGGCAGCGTTAGGTAGGAAACAAGAAGTGTGAAAATCAGCCCCGACAAGATCAAGAAGCTGAACAATCTTTAGCTCCACCAAAGCCACCAGAGTACTTTAGATTCTTTTTTTTTTTTTAGTCTTTTTAGTTATAATTGAGTGAATTATATTATTTTTAGGTGGATGTAAAATACTATTAAAATAATAAATATAATTTTTTAATATTATATCTATGAATTGATAATTATTTTTTAAAGAATTATATTAAACAGGGGCGTTTTTTAATTGAAACGCCACAATTTAGAGGCGTTTTTTTGAACAAAACGCCACTATTTAGCGGCGTTTCTATAAAAAAACGCCCATATTTAGCGGCTTTTTCAACCAAAAACGTCTCTATTTAGCGGCGTTTACAGCTAAAAACGCCCCTATTCCTAAATCACAAATTTTATTCTGAAAATTAATTCCCCGGCATTTATAGTATGATAACGCCGCTAAATAGGGGCGTTTTCCTGCTAAAAGCGTTGCTATTTTAAATAGTGGCGTTTTAATGGCAAACGCCACCAAAATCTCTAAAGGCTGTGATGCCGTTGCCTCTGGTGGCGTATACTGAAATGCCGTGATTCCAAATAGGGGCGTTTTGAAACACCCCTATATGCAAAAAAAAAAAAAAGCCCCTATCTAGGTGTTTTTTAGTAGTGTAAATATTAATTACAGATAGTGAAGCATACACATTTTTATCGTTTATTCCTATTACATACTAAACTCATTTTCAGTAAATTGAACCAGCATTTATTTGCATTTTAATTCATATTGAACTGCATGAAGTAAATCAAGTCTTTCCTAGGCATTTCAATGAACAAATAGAGTCCAACTAAAATGTCAAAAAGCCCCAATTTTCTTTCATTAGAAACCTAATTTACAATAGAAACCCTAATTTAATTTCAAGACTAAAGTCTAAAACCAGATGTCAGAAACCATAAAACCCAAATTCCATTTCAATCCGAACCAAAAAAATTTCTCAAACAATAGAGAATGAACAAAAATACAGTAAATTAAAGCATTGAATCAAAGAAATTGGGCAAATAAACAGCAGATTAACTTCATTCGAAGCGAAAAAAATCAAACTCAAAATAAAAATTAAAGGAGGAAGCATTGTACCCATTTTATAAAAATATATTACTAAACTGTCATTATCAAAATATAGTTTTAATTATGCCATCATGAAAATGACTAAATAGCCCATTTCCCTCTGAACTTTGCAAATTTAGGTCAGATTGCCCCCTGAACTTTAAATTGTGCCACTTTACCTCCTAAATTTGTAAAATCAGGCCAATCCCCCCTTTCATTTCACGGATTCCGTTAAGTCCCATAAAATTTGCTGACGTGACAAACTCATGCTAACGTGGCACTTCCACGTCAACACTCATGTGGGCCGCACATGACCCTAAATGTTAGGATGGGATCGACATGAGAGCTGATGCAGAAATGCCACATCAGCAAAAGTTTGCCACGTTAGCAAATTTTATTGGACTTAACGGAACCCGTTAGTCAACCGTCAAGTCAGGGGTAAATTGACCTGATTTTACAAATTCAAGGGGCAAAGTGGCACAATTTAAAGTTCAAGGGGCAATCTGGCCTAAATTTGCAGAGTTCAAGGGGCAAAAGGGCTATTTAACCTCATGAAAATATATAAAATTTGCAATGTATTTTAATTATGTCATTATTAAAATATATGAAATTTCCATTAATAAAATATAATTTCAATTCCAATCTATACTATATTAAAAGTGGAAAACCACTATAATTAAATAAAAATATAATTTCATATATTTTAACTTGTTTTTTCCACATTCCTAGAATCTGCGATAGGTCTTTGACATGCTATAAGATAAATCTGAAATTTCTAAATTCAACATAAGTAGATATGTTTACATGACCTTCTCCTAATGATCACTAAAAGAAAATCACGGAATTGTGACTAAACATTGTGACCGAAAGTTTACAAAATCGGTCGCGAATCCTAAATTGTGACCATAATTGCGACCAATATCAAAAGGTCACTATCGAACGCGTCGCAACATATTGCGACCAGAAAGGGTAATTGGTCACAAGTTTGCAACCATAATTATTCTAGTGGCAAAAATTGTTACAAATTTTGGTTCCAGAATTGATGATAATTGATGTGTCATTGCAACCAACTAAAAAAACAAGTAGCAAGTTTGGTCTCATATATTTGTCAAGTGACCATTCAAATTTGATGATTTTTGCGACTAATAAAATTGCAACAACGTTATATTTGTGACCAAATGTATGGCAATTTATTTTTATTTTGATTATTATTATTTTTGAAACATTTTAATTAAGACTTTAAATATTATTATTAAGATATATATTCAAAATATTTTATAACTAATCAGACCAAAATTAACCATATTTTTATAGTCATTTTCTTATGTGTTTGGAAGTATTTATACTCTATTATGTCTTATTTTGTAAGTATTTGTGTTTTTAAGTATTAAAGAAAAGAAAAGTGAAAACTTGTTGTTTTCACTATTTTTTGAGCTATTTTGATGACTTTTAACACAAATATGGACTTAGCATTTTTGAGTGAAGATTTGAAGACTTGAAGATTTGAAGACTTGAAGATTCGAGATTGAACATCAATTGAAGTAAATTTAAAGTCATGAAGATCATTGAAGAAGGATTCTATGGTGAAAGAACAAGGATCGAGCTCAATTGTAAAGAAATAAAGTGCCCAAACCCTTTGCCAACACCAAATTCCGCAACCCTTTCCTAGTTGGAGTAGGATTCTGCACAGTCTTGGTAAAATGGCCATAACCTTTGATCTAGACCTTCGATTGAGTGGATTCAAAATGCGTTGGAAAGAGGACTCCGAGATCTACAACTTTGTTGTTTTGCTCGAATCCCAGTTCTGCCATCTTCAATTCTGAAATTGCCCCTGAAGTTTCTGTCCAGTATCAGTTTTGGGCCCAAGTCCGATTTTCACCCAATTGAAGCCCAAGGAGAGTTCTAAACCGATTTGGAGACCATAGTTAGAGTAGATTTTGACCTAGGGTTAGTTGAATCCTATCGTAATCATGATTGGAGTCTTTAGGGTATTTTTCCACTATAAATAACCACCTTAGGTCTATGTTTTTATTATGTAGAATTATTAGAATAGTTTGAAGAGTTAGATGATTTCTTGGAGAATAGCCGTCGACCTCTTCCCCTTCTTCTTCCATAGATAAGTTTTCTTTATCTTTTCTTTTGATTGTCACTCAATTCATGAGTGAGTAGTCCTTTTCTTTTCTCCAATGTAAAATTTAATTGATCTCTTGACTTATATCATGGTGAGATTTTGCACTTATTTATGAAATCTATTTTGGGTATTTCTTAAATCTCTGTTTGAATCCCATGTTTACTTGTTTTGATAAATTAGAGTCAACACTATCATGATAAATTAGGTTTACATTAGCTAAATTAAATTTAGAAGGACCAATTCAGATTTAATTGTTAGGTAGCAATTGGAAGAGAATGACCAATTCCTTCCAAAGGATTTAAGAATCAATAAATAGTTTGATGTGCTATTCTTATTGTTTGTTGTGCTTGTTCATAAATTACTAGTTTTTAATGCTTTGTTCTTAATGATTTTTAAGCCTTCCAGTGGAAACTAAATGTTAAGAATAAAAGGGATAATGTAAGCCTTCCAGTGGAAACTTTATTTAATTTGGTAATTTAGGATTTAATTCCAAACAAGCTATCAATTGTTTTCATAATTTTTAGGTATCAATGAACCGTGTTATTATTGTTAAGAGTGATATAAATTCTATGTTGGAGGGATCTTTATTATAATTGTTTTCTTAATTTTCTTTATTGATTTATTAGTAAATTGTAATTGATTGCTTAGATTTGATTTATTATTTTCAACTTTACTTTCAAAATTTTCTTTTACTTGTTTAGTTTTTAGCTAATTAATTAGAAAAAGAAGATAATCCTATCTGTCTGTGGATTCGACCCCTACTTGCACTAGCTATTATAGTTAGAAATTGTTGGGGTTATTTTTATGATTTGCTGACGACCGATCATAAATTTTGGGGCCGTTACCGGGGAGATTGTGTTTTTGTTTTCTTTTTTCCTATTTAATTTGCACTTGATCATCTTTGATTTGTAGGAATTATCAATGGAGCAATCACGTTCTCTGAGGGAGTTGAATTTCAATTGTGAAGTGCAACCCCTTTGTATTTATTATCCAGCAATGGATATGACCTACGAATTGAAGCTAGGATTGATCCGTATGTTACCAATTTTTCAAGGTGAATCCCATGAGAACCCTCATGAGCATTTACAAAATTTCTTCATCAAATGTGCTACGAGAACTGGGATGCCTGAAGAGCAAGCGAAGCTTCGAACTTTTCCAACCACTTTGGAAGGAAAAGCAAGAGATTGGTTCAGAAGTCTGCCACCAAGATCCATAACTTCTTGGAAAGAATTGGAAACAATGTTTTTGAACAAGTACTTTCCAGAGGCAAAGCGTGTTGATGTCAGAAGTGTAGACACCCATTTTTGTCCCATATCCTTTATTTAAATCATTTTGTTGCTTACTTGGCATTAGGGTCATCTAGGGGCATTTTGGTCATTTTTGCATGTTCAGGGGCATTTTGGTCATTTTAGTTTCACTTTTGATTTAAATTAGCAAATTCATCTCTTAGTCATCTGTATTGCATTTGGAAATAACAAAAATACTGTAATCTGCATATTTACATTTATTGCATGCTATCATTAGTATGTTGGCATTTTTGCTTAAGCCTGATTTGGGTTCATGGTTGAACTAATTGAGCATTTGCATAATGTGATTGCATTTGTAACATGTCTTAGTAATGGCATTTTTGTTAAATAAAAAAATACAAAAAAATGGAGAGTTGTATTTATTTATTAAGTAAGCCATTTTTCATCTTTGCAGATTAAATTAACCTTTTAGTTTAGTAACATAGTTAGTGCATCTTAGAATTAAGGTAATTGCATTACACTAGCTGCATTAATATTAAAAAAGGCCATAAATTTGAAATTGAAATTAAACTTGACCATAAATTGACTATCTTTACAATGGGGAATGATGGATAAAGGGCAATAAAATACAAGTACAAATTAGCAGCAAAATTGGGTCGGTTCTGGACCCTCAATTTGATGGCATGCCTTTTTCTTGAAGTGGGTTTCTTTTCCCTTTTAGTCCCCTGCATACACCAAAGTCATTGCAATGGCATTAGCCTTTTCTATTTAACATGTCAACATTTCATTTCAGCATGATTAGTACTCGTGACATCTTATTCAGCATTATGATAGCACTAGACATTTGAGCATATATGGTCATAAAAGTACAAGCATTTTAGATAACAAGTTGTAGCATAGCATTCACATTTTACTATGTCTTTAGCACTAACACAGCAAACTCATATTCATGCTAAGTATCAGTTAGAGGCATTTGTAATTGGACACAAATATGAGGCATATAATTGACATCAGCATAGGACCAAACAAACTCAACAGGATCATGTGATGCCATTAAGCCCCAACAACAACAATTAGCCGACTGCCCAATTCAGCAGCTAAATGCATTCAATCTTTTGCCACTAAACAGTGTGCTCGTGTGCAGGGAAATTAGATGAACAAAATGCAGAATCAATTCATATCAAGATGATCAAAATTAGCTGCAAGAGGACAACAAAGTAGTTGCACATGGGAGTCTAATGCATTCAAAATACTGGTATGATTATGTGCAGTGAAATTAAATGAAGAGAATTGCAGGATCACAGTCAACAAGGCAAATGCACTAATGGTCAAACAGATTAGTGGTAAATGTTTAAGCACATGTAAAATAATTACCTGAACTTACTCCCTTTGGCCAGCTCAACAGGACTTATCCATCTGCCAATGCCCTGGAATCCTGATCCTTTTCTCCCAACAACCTGCACAAGAAGACAAATTTGGTTAGCTGAAAAAAGGGAATGAATTCTTAACAGAAGGGAGAAGAATCTAGATAGGAAAGGAAAGGATCCATACTCTCGAGACCTTTCCACCTGATTCGAGGGGTCTCTCTCGGATTTCTCTCACAAACTCTCATCTTCATTTTCTGGGTACAACCCTTCTCTCTCTACACTTGGACACCCACTGAAATACAAAGAAAATCTCTCACTCTTATCATCAAGCTCGGGCTCCCTCTCACAAAAAAACTAGAGATTCTTCACAATCCTTCTCCCCCGATAATCCCTCTCATTCTCTCTCCACTCTCCTCACACTGACGCACCCATTGATCTTCCTGACTCTCCCTCTCTACGAGATCCCGGCCCCCATCCGCTCACTCTCAATCACAGTCACGCACAGAATTTCATCCATTTCTTTTGGTACTCACGTATTCCCTCTGAATTCTCTACGAATTCTCCCTCTCCATCGATCTCAAACTCCTTTATCACCCAAACTTTGAAACCAGGGTTCTTAGAAATAGGATTGGGGGATTTCGATCAAAGGATGATCATAATAAATTGAACCTATCGGTGGATAGAGAGGAAAGAGTAGAACAAACCGTGAAAGTTACGAGCTATTCCGACTGTGGGATCGTCAGAATCTGGGTTCCAAAGAATCGGGTTACTTTCGAAGTTGCTTAAACTTAAGGCTTTCGGTGCGAGGGAAGCCGGGGTGAGCCTTCAAAAGATGGTTCGAGTGATAGGAGGGCTGAGTTCGTGAGATTTAGTGGCTAGGGTTTTCAACCAACGAGGAAGGGCTGAAAATGGAGGGTTCATCGAGAGAAAAGGCTTGAGGAAGAACCGAGAAAGAAGAAGCCATCGATGAAGAAGAGGGGCGCCTAGGGTTATAAGTCGTTTTGGTCCAAACGACACCATCTAAGGTAGCTCCCAAACTTTATGTTAGTTTCAATTTACCCTTTTTTTTTAGTTCAAGCTTTCCTTTTGTGATTTGAGTGCCTTTGTTTGTCCTTTATTTAATTAATGCCTTTATTCTTATGAATAAATGAGTTAAATCTATGAATTTTGATGATGACTTATGTTGTTAATTTGTTAGTATTTTTTGTTAAAGTTGTTTTTATTTTATAGTATGGACTAAGTTTTCAAAGACTATAAATGATGATGTTTAGAATTTGGTTTGATCGAAGTTTTTTTTTTACATTTAATTTGGGCTTGAAAAGATCAAATCTTTTACTTGAAAATTTAAAATTTGAATTAGAGTTAACTCAAGAATGGGTCTTGATGTCTTCTTGAATTGATTTTAACTATAAATTACATTTTTTATTCAAAGCTTCATTTTCTTTAAATAAAAATTAGCTTGTAAAGTAATTGTTGGATCACTTTTGGGCTAATTTTAATTTGGAAATCAAACTTTAAATTGAGAATATAATTTTTGGATTAAAACAAATTTGAAAAGGATTAATGGATCCTTTTGGGAGTTAATTTTAATTTAAAATTAATTTTTTTGGCCTAAGATTTGATTTTTTGGATTGTTTTGATTAAGAGTTCTAATTTAAGTCATGTATGTCCTTTAACATGTGTTTTTGTTCTTTTAAAGACTTTGATTTTCTTCCTTGTTCAATTTGGTCCCTGATTTTAGAAATCATGTTAGAGTTGTGCAATTGAGTGTTTGATTTATGCTATTGATTTTTAATTCATGCGATTTGATCCCTGAACTTTACTAATGGTTTTCTTAGTGTGCAGAAAAGGTCCCCAGTATACCCAGTCTGACCCATAAGTCTTTATTCTCTTTAGTTATTGTTAATTTGTTAGTTGGCCTGGTTAGGCCTTGGTTTGTAATAATTTAGTAAAGTAGAATTTAATTGCATGCATATCATATTTACTTGTCATTGATTATACCTGTTTTGCATATCATACCATCTTAATTCAGTTAACGACCGTAACCTTTCCAAAGAAGGGGCATTCAGTGAGTGATCGAGTTTTCGGGGCCACTGAATGTCTCCGAGGATGAGACGGCTCTTCTCGGGATGCGTCGAGGCTCCAAGCATATATCCCGGGAAATGCCTTCAAAAACCCGGGTTACGCGAGTTAACTTTAATAATTGGACTTTGCATTCATCATTTGCATACATGCATTAATTTAGAGATAAAAAAAGATCAAAAGAGAAAAAGAGAAAAAATCAGAAAATTAAAAGATGTAATAAAAGATTTTTTCAAAAAAAGGTTTTCTTAAACCATGTTCTCTTATTCAGATTTTCAAAACTAAGAAATGGATAATTCAAGAGTTTTCAAGGTAAGCCTTTTCAAAAAAGGAACGTTTTTTAAGTAATCCAAAAGAAGATTTTGGAAATTAATAAAATTGATCAAGTTTTTCAAAAACGAAAAATGGTAAAAAATTTTGTCACAGCTGTAGACACCCATTTTTGTCCTATATCCTTTATTTAAATCAATTTGTTGCTTAAATGGCATTAGAGTCACATAGGGGCATTTTTCAGTCATTTTTACATTCAGGGGCATTTTGGTCATTTTGCACATTCGGGGGTATTTTGGTCATTTTAAGTTCACGTTTAATTTAGATTAGCTAATTCATTCTTGGTCATCTACATTGCATTCAAAAAAACTCAAAAAATCTTGATTTGCGCCTTTGGCATCTTTACGTATTTTAGGGCTTAGCTTCATGTAATATTGTTGCATTTTTAATCCTTTATTTAAATCATTTTTGTTTCTTAATTTCGCAATCACGGGGCATTTGAATCAATTCTCAAATTTTGAAATATCTTAGCGATTTAGTTCATATAGTATTTGCATCTAGTATAATCACATTCATAATCACGAAAATACAAAAAAAGAATAATAAGATAGAAAAATACAAAAAAAAATACATTAGAAAATTCTTTGAATTATTTAGTCTTTACATTAGCATCATTCCGCATTGCATATTAGGGGAACAAGAGCTAGGCACATTAGGCATAAATAAAAGGGCTATTCCATTAGTTTAATTTATCATTACATTACATTGATGAAAAGGAAGAAAAGAGAAAGAAAAAAACTATAAAAAAATATACAGTTTGGCTTTAGGGCTTTGTTGCAATTTGCCATTCTGCTCATAATTTCCCGTTTATGCTTTTCCTATAAGCTTCACACTTTCCCTGAAAATGAAGGAAAATGAGTTACAACCAGCAAC
>AWUE01015127.1:0-19465 GCA_001974825.2 Corchorus olitorius | reverse complement strand
TCGATGAAACTAGGAGGTTGTTTCATATAAACAGTTTCCTGTAACTGGCCATGGAGAAAAGCATTGTTCACATCTAATTGAAGTAAAGACCAATTATTTTGCAATGCAATAGTGAGAACAAGCCGAATAGTGGTTGGCTTGACAACAGGACTAAATGTCTCAGTAAAATCCACTCCAGGTCGCTGATTAAAGCCCTTGGCAACAAGTCGAGCTTTATAGCGAGAAACACTCCCATCTGAATTCCTCTTGACACGAAATACCCACTTGCAGCCAATGAGATTCTGATTTGCAGAGGGAGGAACTAAATGCCAGGTGCCATTTTTAATCAAGGCATTGAACTCGTCAGACATGGCTGACCTCCATTCATTATCTTTTAAAGCCTGTGTAACGCAAGATGGTTCAAGAATAGGCTCAACAGGATGCTTGGTTGCCATGTTGATTATCTTTGGCTTGTATATTTGGTTTTGAGAACGAGTTCTCATTGGATGAATTCGGTTGGGTGGTGCAGGGATTGGTTGAGAATTATCTGTGTGTGACTTCTGACCTCCAAAATTTATCAATCCATGATGATTATGATGGCACCGATGAAATTGTTGTTGGCATTGGTGCAGGTTTGGCTATTACTCATTCCGCAGAAGCAATGGCTATTAAGCAAAATCTCATGGAAGTGCTCTAAGCAAAAGACGGTAGCTCGATCATCTACAGAGGCTGAGTACCGAGCCATTGTTTCTGCTGCTGCTGAGCTCACTTGGGTTCAAAACCTTCTCACTGAACTGCATGTTTCGTTGTTTAAGCCTCCAATTGTTTTTTGTGACAACGTGGGAGCAACCTATGTCTCCGCAAATCCTGCTTTTCACTCACGCATGAAGCACGTATCCATTGACTTTCATTTTGTTCGGGATAAAGTCACCAACGGCCAGCGGCTAGTTCATCATCTTCCTACACAAACTCAACTTGCTGATGCACTTACTAAGCCCCTGTCTCGACCTCGCTTCACTCTGCTAGTGTCCAAGATTGGAGTCTTCGATGGCGGCTCCATCTTGAGGGGGCCTGTAAGAGATAATCCAAGTATCTCTTGAAGAAGTCAAAACTACCAAATCAAATGAAGATTTGAGGAGTTTCAGCCTCCAAGATATCCTCTAATTTAGTTTCATTTAAATTTCAAAATGTAAAGTTGTTGTATTCAACTCAAACTACTCTAACTATACCTTGTATAAGTGTAAACGAATCATTCATTCAATATAGATATCAAAACCTTTTCCATTCATATTTTCTATAGATAGCCCGCGCTTGCACGTCGGACGTTCTGTAAATTTGGTAAAGGATTGTTTTTACATGAGGGTGTTTAAGAACTGAATTGATGCAAGATTTATAATAAGGAATGGAAAGCAATCAGATAAGATGCATAGATATAGGGCATTGGTATTTGTCAATGAAGATAACCAATTACACTTCTTTGATTCGTTCTTTGTTTCAAACAAAGCCATCACATTGTTGATGATTTAATTGTTGAAAAAACACAAACTAAGCAAAATATAAAGAACTTCATTAATCAGAACTACAAACCGGAATGCAAGGGCCATGTTCAGAACACATCATTTTCTTATTTTAGTACTATTTGGCCAGCATAATCAGTGACTACCTTTAAAATCCCAACTAAACTAAGAACTCTTTGGCAAAAAAAAAAAAACTAAGAACTCACAAATGCAGTGAGCATGGCAGCGACGATTACTATTGGATAATAGCGTTCAACATGTCTGGTATTTTCATCTTTGATCTTTATATACATTCTTATGCAGAAAGCAATCGTAGGACCGGCAATAAGAAGTGTGGATAGAAACAATGATGCGGCATTAGGACCAACAATAAATCTTCCAGGAAAAAATCTCTGTTAGAACAATAAGAGCAATGAAAAAAGGCTTATTAGTCAAACTTAGTCATAATTAATAATCAAAGCAAACAGATAAAACTGAAAGATCCACTCCCTCAACTTCACTCTTTAACAATGTCAATTAAGAATTTTGTAAAGACTATCATAACAAATATTGCAAGCTCTTACCCAAATTGAAGGGGGGGGGATGCTAGTTTTCTCTGCAATAAGGGGTACATAAACCTTTTACAGTGAAGCCAATTATTCCTAACTCATGTATTCAAGTAATCTAACAATGACACTGATATATTCACAAATGTTGTTATACACTATATCAAAAGCAATATCAGCTTTATATGGTTAATTACAATAGGGAAGGAAGCCAAAAAGGGGTAGCCAGGAACTTTGCATAAGCAATTAAGTCTTCCAAAACCTTTTTGCATAAACCCCATGAAAACCCACACATAAAAAACTAAATACCCATTATCAAAAAAAAGTAGCATTATCCTCTTGACTGGAAACTAAACAAAGGAAAAAATGGGTAGAAATTCAGTCATCCTAGTTACCATTACATACTTTTGTTGGAAAATGGCCAAAGAATTCAGATTATAATAATGAGATTTGATGTATTCTCATAAAGCAATGAAATACAAACGACATTTAAGAAGTTATGCTTAATACAATAGACTTCAGGAGGAAAGGAACATCTAACTGACTTATCTAAGAAACATGAGGACACAGAATGGTCAAAGTTCTCTATCTACTGATCAAATGAAACCAAACAGATAATGTCTTGTCTTATAAAAGATATGAACATCACATATATAAGTTCTATCACTCGCATATTAGCCTATATTTCTTTATTTGGTAGTCTAAGAAAAATTCTAAAATTAAACTGAAACATAGTCCTTTTGGATCAATAAGAAATTTATTACTAATTATTAAACTAAACTTCCTAATTATCTCCTACTAACTTCAAAGTAAATGACAATTCCAAATGAAATTCTTCCCACCTAAACAAATCTAGCAAACGTGAATAATAAGATTGAGCTCTTTCTACAATAGAAAAACATTATCTTAAAAGTTGCTTTAATGCTGCAAGGTATAAGAATGTATACAAAGTAATGTCGCACATTAATTCTCTCTGCCTTTCCCTTCAGTTATATTTAATAAATAAATAGTACTAATTAAAAGGACTATGTTTTGGTATCATTTGGTAAATGAAGAAGTAAACATACCTGGAAATTTTAGGAAACGAAACCAATTCGTGGCAACCACATATCTCTAGGAAGAGGAAGAGTTAAAACCATCTACTCCATTGAACCTTTCCACCCACTTTGCTACTTATGGTGATCTGTTAACGAAAAGTACTAAATTAGCCTTTTTTCAACAAAGGCAAATAGAGACAGATGATAGATAAGCTATAAAGTATTGTATATATCATTCAAGTAGGGCAACTTGAATATAGAGTAATTGAAACTTGCATCAATGTTTAATTGAATATTTCAATTAAACCACGTACAACATGAATATTTCAATTTCATTATGTACAGCCAGTAGCATCATTAATAACATAAAATCCTCATTAGTTCTTGCAGAATTCCTATTAGTATCAGATCTCAAAAGAAACTGAATCAGAAACTTGCAAAACGTGGATACTACAAAGTCAATGAACATGTGCATAAAAATCAATGACACCATAAAAATCAATGACACTTCTTGAACCATGTGCATTACTTAGAGACCTACATTGGAACAAAGGCAGTATAAAGTTATTACTTACCTTGGTGCCAAAAAAAAAAGGCTATTACTTACCTTAGATCGGGTAAACAATACCGCAATGTTGTAGGTATGGGCCATAGCCTCGAAATTTGCAGGCGTATTTTCTGCGGAATTTGCCTGGACCCATATTGATGAAAGCAGAAGACTCACTTGATGGCTACTTAATCAAAGGGAAGTGAGCTGTTAAGAAATTCAGGTACATAAGCAAACAATACAAGAAGCTGAACTGGTAATGACACTAGAAGCAACAGAGAGAAGCAGTTTCACACCATTTTCCCATCACCCTTAGCATGCTTAAAGCTATATGAGTGCCCATGGGACTGAAACATTGTTGAGCTTTTCACTGCCACATCTGATGCTTGATTTCCATTTTCACTAACTCTTCCTTCAATAAGTTCTGCTTGGTCTTTACATTCATCCTGAGAGAAGCTTTGACTCCTAGTCTTCTCAAATACACAAAATGGCGAGTCGGAAGAAACAGCTTGAGAAGTTATTTTATTTTGATTTGACCAAGGTGAAAGCACAGATGGCGTAAGCACAATGGAGAAAATGCTATTTGCCCCAACTCAAGTTTCATGGTCCGGGTGGGCCATTGCAAGAAGCAACTGGTGAAAAAGAGCATGTGGGAATCCCTGGAACATTATAACGTCAAAACTTAGATGCACCTACACAGTCAGACAAGAATAACAATATATTGAACAAGAAAACTTGCCTTCTTGTGATATGATATGTTGGGGATGGAAGAGATTATCTCTGCCGTTCTATAAACAACAGACACAGTTGTTTTAGCAATGATAATGTTGGTCAAAATATTCTCTAGTACCACAGCCATCATATCAAGAATAGGTCCAACATCTCCAACCTGTCATATACATACATGTAATAACATTCAACTAAAAGGTAAAAATATTTGAATAACACGAAAAAGCTAGCTTCGGTAAGTATCTTACAATACTCAGATTTAAGTAAAATTAGAATTTTCACATGAAAATATTCCCAACCTTAATAGCAAGTTGTGAGATGCACTTTTCCAAGCCCAACTGAAGATCAGTGTTATGTTTATCAATATCATTTCCAGAACTTGATGATTCAGCTGAATTTTGTAGGCATCTTCGTAGATGTTTTATCAAGTCACTTATTGCACTAACTATTGCTACTGAGGACTGACGATTTGCATTTTGTGCAAGTTGTGTGATGAATGTGACAATGTTAACTTGTATATGAGGTTGCTTAGCTACATTCTTATGCTCCATGTGCTTCACCAACATAGCCAATAATAGGTGGGGCTTCTCTCCTGGCATTTAAAAAAAAAAGTACCATTATATCTATAAAGGAGTTATCAGGAAAAAAGTTAAATTAATCAGGGAAGGGATGCATATTGAAACTTCCAAAGTGACATGTTTCTTCTAAAAACAACTGCAAGGACATAAGAACAGAAGAAGCAACTCCCTTCTCTTCTGACCAGTGATTTTCAGCATCAAAATTATGAAAAAGACAGACATCTACACCCACACATACGAATTTAAGCATAATACAGAAGATGTAGAAATTCAGTGATAATTTAAACACCGACTCACCTTGAATATAAACCTTTCGCAAATACCTCTGCTTCCACCAACACTCACCTACAACCAAAAAAAGACCGGAGACCTATTCCACCTCAGCAATATCCAAACAACAGCAGGTAAAGACACTAAATGTGTTCCCACCAAAACAAATCAGTAAATTACAAATAAGGGCAAGAGACAGCAAACAAAAGCACAATATTGGGGAGGCCTTTTAAGTAATTCAACAAAAAAAAGACAAAAATAGGTCAATTGCAATTGCTCACATCTCACATGTCATGTCTGTTCAAGTGCAGGAAGCAATTGATCTCTTACTAATTCAACCAATAGTCTTTGCCTAACCGTCGACATATCTTCCTGTGTATAATCAAATGTAGAGAATTAATTTTCACAACATATTAAAAAAATAACCAATGATTATGTTCAAATTGAACTAAATATCAAGCTTACCAATGTAAAGGGTGGAATAGCATTGCATGATGCTAATGCCACTATATATGAAATGTAGTACAATCCACATGAATGCCTATAAATATAGTACAAACATAGAATTTACTCGTCAACATATAAACACTATCATTTATATCATCAAATCAATCAATAATTGCACTTAATTCACATATTAATGTATATATGTTGAAAAAATGAGAAACTTACCCATCTGAGCCTTGGTTTGGTATATTTCTCACATGCACTAATTCCCACTTATGTGCATTTCATGACCATAGTGTTGGCATATAATTGCAAGCCACTCTTGCTGTGATAATTTGAATCAGTACAAATCGAGATGATTATCTAATTTAATCCATCAATAGTTTAATTCCTAACCATAATCTTCGCTTGTTCAACAAACTTCTTTATTCTCAAAGAATCTAAATAGTACATGACCTTCGCCACGCAATCGGCTACGACCAAAATATAGTGGCCTCCATAGGCTGCTGGAAAAAATAACTGCAAATATTCAACATTTATGTTAAAAACACAATTTGCCAATTAAAATTAACAACCTTCATATGATATTGGAGTTTACTCACCCTATTATGATCTTTTCCCAAACCTTCTAAAACTTCTTCCTTGCTAAAGTGATGGTTGTCTATCCCATACCATAAACTCCTGTCCGGTTGATTCAAAATATTATCCTACATAAAACAAAAACATTTGTTTAACGGGGTGGACAATTGATATTAAAAACATAATTTTTTGTAACTTATCACTTACCACAATAAATGGGTTCACGAAATAGTTGACGTAACCACGATTGCTTGAAACAAGTTTCGATTTATTCAAAATCTTCATGTAGGCTTTGATAATCTGAATAAATCAAAATAAGTAAACAACATATGTTTTTTTCTTAACTATATATTTCACCATAATAAAAGTTAAATAATTGAAGTGGAGGATTAGGATTTTATCAAATAAGATGTGTCCAAGACCTTTATGGGTTTGCCATCAAACTCAACCATTGAGATCACATCCTCATAGTATAGTTCGACTTTGTTAGCAGATATAACATGCGACTCCCACCTACGGTATATATGAAACTCCGATGTTAAAAATAAATTTTGGGTACGCAAAGATATATAAAGTAATATATAGTAAAACAACTCAAATACATAGAATAAAAGTAATACGATTTTTTCAATTTACCTTTTTTTCTCGGCTAGTATTTTTACCCAATCCTTAATCTTGAAACGTCTGACAATTTCCTCGTCTCCTTTGCTTGGTTTGTAATGTAAATGACTTGATAGCCACTGCATTAGTCATTAAAAGGTCTAGTCAACATTCAATTCCAAAACAATCATATGTACAATTAAAACTGAAATGATACAAGTTAGTGGATATTTTAATACCTCCTCCATATTGTGAGTTGTCTTTTCATCAGACTTAATCGCCGCGTGATCTTCACTTGCATCGGTCTTTTGCTTCTTACGAGGCTTCCTACCATTTCCGCTTTTTTGGCGATAGCCTTGTCCAAGGAGAATATTGCCATGAGGAAGGATGTCGAATCCGCGGCTCACCTTTCATTCTTTTGTACATATTCGAGAATTCTTCTTTGTTCAGGTCGAATTGCATGGGAGGTTCATAATCACCCGAATCACCCGGATCAGCCGAATCACTAATTGATTCATCACTCTCATCACCTACATTGCAAAGATCCACATCCACATCCACATCCCTAGTTTTTATCACAAATTGATCCTCAGTATGACTTTCATCTGCACTTTCTCCTCTGCAATCATCGAGTGTGTCCATATGTTTCTTGAACCACATGATCTTTTCCTTGTTCTTCTTCTTCTAGACGAGATTCAAGGTTTTCATCGCATTGGCAATGCCCTGCCTTGAATTTATTGAACTCCTTAAGCATCTTAGCATTCTCAGCTCTCAATTTGACAACCTCATCAATCAATTCTTGTTTGTCCATTTCGTTCAGAAGATCGATTTGATCCAGTTCATCATTGCACTTAAAACTTTCAGCATCTTGAATAATTTGCAAATCTAATTCTGCTTCAATTGGTTCAATACCTCTCAACTGCATGTTGAGAAATACGAGTTAATGCGAGTTAATAAAATCTTGATTACAAGATACAAATAAATCATGGAATACCGTTGCATTCTTCAACAGTGATGTAACGTCTTTGGGTTCAAGCAATTGAACAAAACGAGCGTATCGCAGAATACGCGGAAACTGTATTTTGGGGCTTTATCGAATGGTTTACACAACTCAAGGTACTCCATAGCCCATACCTAAGTTTTTCAACAAATTGAAAGTATTTAAGATAAATTGGAAGTAATTATGCATATTAACAAATAGATTATGTTTTTCACAATACTTGCAACGCTACTGCACATCCATTCAAGGTTTGTTGCTTGGCTATCTTGTTTTTAGCAACTTTTTTGTACACCTCGGTCAGAGAAGAGCACAAATAATCATACACCTTAGCACCCCATGCATACTCATTCAATCTATCAATATCGTCCAGGCAGTGAGTGAAGTCCCAACACAAATATCCACATGCTTTCGGGAACAACAAATGTGCAAAACAAACCAAAATATATACTCGCACTTGGTCAGCCGGGTTTTGCAAAACTATTTCTTGTTCCAATAAACGCATTAATTGTGCAGCGGTTGGTATACCATTAATGTCATGAGACTGCACTAGCCTATCAACATGAGATAGTTGAGAATCCTGGGATTGGATTTTCTCTCCTATGACTGGAAGTCCCAATATAAGAGCCATGTGCTTTTTACGAAAAGGGAACTCCTATCACCTAAGTGGAAGTTGTTTCCTTGGGGATTCCAACTTAGAAGCAATGGTTTCAATAAACCCTCTTTCACTTGAAACTTGGACATTTCCAACATATATTTGAACGGACTCCTCTCAATGATTGCCCTGGCCTCATTAGTCAGTTTTTTTGTGGCTTCTGCAATTGAATTGACACTACATGAATGCCTTACCCTTTGTATAATGCTTCCACGTTCTAAATCCATCTGCAAGTATATATATTCCAAGCTTAGTAATCTAGAATTTCCATTAACCAAATATAGTTTGTAGACAAAGAAATAATAAGATTTGAAGCTTTTCTGGCCTAAGTGCGCAAACAGACTACAAAAGAACACTGTAGTTTATGTAAATGTTCACAGGGTGCAATACTCAATAGCTTCAGTAGATATTTAAGTAAAATGACTAAAATCTAAAATGATATGATGAAAATTCAATGCAGAGAAATTAGAAACAAGCAGAGATGTATGGAATCTTAAGTTTGACATAGTTCAACTAATCATCAAAGAGGAAAAAAAGCTGCAATATTGATCAGAAAGCTAATATTTTTCAATACATATACAAAACAAAATAAGACACAATTGCAATTAGCAAACAAACTCTTAACCCTTTTTTCAATAATAATTGGAAAAAGGCAACAAATAAGGGTCCAAAAACAGTAATTTGAATAAGAATCACAAAAATCATAATCCCATCAGTTTAGAGTTGAAAGATTGCCTATCATGTGGAAGAAAAAGGCAGCATAGAATTTCATTTTCGTCCTTAGAAAAACTTTTTAAGTTCAAAATTTAAAATTTTTGCATTTAATCCATGAACATAGCACATATAAAAAGTTGTTGAAAGAAAAATCAACCGCATTTAAATTCAAAACTCCAACTATCTACTAAAGAAAAAGTCTAAGCAAAGAAAATCTTTGGAAGAATAAATAAGATTTCAAATTATCAATGGTTTATTTGGTGCAGTGGTTTGGCAGATAATCAAATGGAGTAAAACATCTAAAAAATCGATGAAAAAGAAAAATAAAAAAGCATAGAGATTAGATTGGAAGCCGCCAAAGGAATTTTGAAAACAGAAAAAGGTAGAAGAAGAAGTTAACAGTAACGGGAAGTAACGAAACCCTAGAAATATCAAAGGGAAGACATGAGAAGATGATTTCAAAGTAAAAATTTTAAAGAAGAAAAGGATTACCTCGCTTTAATTTATCTGTTCTCTGACTTCTTTTTTCGACTATTTTATTTGATTGAGTTATTATTGCAGGAGAGAGTGAGAGTGGGAGTGTGGAGTGTGGAGGGAAATGTGAAATGAAATGAAAGCGAAGAAAAACAAAATCATCAAACGGAGGCGACGTGATGTGCCGGAGAAGAGGTAAGTTCCGACGGTGATGAGAAGGAGGAGAAAATAATTCGATTGGAATGAATTTGGGGGTTACGGTTCGAAAAAAAGAAAAGGGAAATTGTTTTTGAAATTCTGATCTCGATTTTGCCCTCTTTTTCGAATCTGGTTTATTTGCCCTTTTTTTCGATAGACTAATGGGAAAAATTTGGTAAAAATACCGAACAGGTCCCTCTACTTTCAAAAAAGGATCAATTTGGTCCCTCTACTATAAAAACTGTCAATTTCGTCCCTCTAATTACAATTTGGTGTCAATTAAGTACCACTACTTTTGAGGAATTTATTTAGAGAAGGTGATTTTCTGGACAAGGTGCACATATTCAATTATTAGATGGCACTAAAATCATATAGACGGGGATATATTCAATTAATATATGGATTAAAACACCTTTTAAAGTCAATTTTGGGTATACACTAACACCTTTTAAAGTCACCACTACTAGCCACTTGATGCCTTAGTTGAAAATGTCTAGTCTTTTTCTTGATAAACCACAATATGAGAAAAAATGTTCATCTCTAAAGAATTTGGGGATGGTGCATATGATTATTTGGGGATGATGAGAAACAATTTGGGTATAAAGTATATTACTTTGTGGATACTGAATTTTGCATTTTGTTTAATTAGTAGATGACACTAAAATCATATAGACGGGGTTTATTCAATTAATATATGGATTAAAACACCTTTTAAAGTCAATTTTGGGTATATGAGAAAAAATGTCTGTCTCTAAAGAATTTGGGGATGGTGCATATGATTATTTGGGGATGATGAGAAATAATTTGGGTATAAAGTATATTACTTTGGGGATAGTGAATTTTGCATTTTCTTTAATTAATTAGATGGCACTAAAATCATATAGATGGGGTTTATTCAATTAATATATGGATTAAAACACCTTTTAAGGTCAATTTTGGGTATATGAGAAAAAATGTCCATCTCTAAAGAATTTGGGGATGATGCATATGATTATTTGGGGATGATGAGAAACAATTTGGGTATAAAGTATATTACTTTGGGGATACTGAATTTTGCATTTTGTTTATTTATTATATGGCACTAAAATCATATAGATGGGGTTTATTCAATTATTATATGGATTAAAACAGATTTTAAAGTTAATTTTGGGTATATGAGAAAAAATGTCCATCTCTAAAGAATTTGGGGATGATGAGAAACAATTTCGTATAAAGTATATTACTTTGGGGATACTGAATTTTGCATTTTGTTTAATTATTGGATGTCACTAAAATCATATAGACGGGGTTTATTCAATTAATATATGGATTAAAACACTTTTAAAGTCAATTTTGGGTATATGAGAAAAAATGTCCATCTCTAAAGAATTTGGGGATGGTGCATGTGATAATTTGGGTTTAATGTATATTACTTTGGGGATATAATGGTAATAATTGTTGCAGGATATTTGCAAGATCTTGTATACAAGTAAAATAGGTCAAGCCATAGCAAACAATGATCTGTCTACAGCTGGTTCGGTTCTTGGGCGAAGCACTGTGTCGAAACGTTCGGGTCCGGGGAACCCTGCCGAGACGACGTTGGAAAGGAGTCGCCACTAATCTTTTTTCTAAGGTGCGATTAGCCACCTATCCGATTATTAAGTCTAATATTAACCTAAGCTTGGCGAAGGTAATACTAAACCTAATATAGTCTACTTAACCAGAGTTTGTGGGTTCGAGAGTCGGTTACGCTCGGGGAAGGATTAGCGCCCCCGAGACGCCCGTCAAACGACGGTACCTCTAGTCTAAACTAAATCTAATGGGTTAATACTAAAGGTCACTTTTAAATCTTAATTATTAGAGGAAAAGGGTTATAAAAGAAAAGAAAATCATTTTTTAAACAAATGTCGAGAATTCGAAGAATATGACCGTACGACCGTCGATCAATTCTGTTTCGATTCTCTTTCACTGTTTGTTCTCTTGTTGAATCTTCCGTATCAAGAAGAGGTTTTGAAAATGTTGTGTCAAAACCTTTTATTCTTGTTTTTAAAGTCTTTTACTTTATTTTGAAAACTCCCATTTTAGTCTTCCTAAAACTGGTGTGAAAATCTTCTTTTCTTATTGTTTTGGAAATCTTCGTTCCATCTTCAGTTGATAAACTAAGTCTGATTTGAATTTGAAAATTTCTATTTAAATCTTAAAAGCTATTGATTACCAATTTTAATTCATTTTGAAAACCGAATAGGAGAACACTTAATGGAGAAAACATTTTTGGAAAATCCCTTTTTATTGCATCTTTTAATTTTCTGATTTTTTCATTTTTTCATTCTTACCATTTTTCCAATTTTAACCAAGATATTACCTAATGCACGTATGAGATGATGGATGCAAAGTCCAGTTTTTTAGTTGATTAATAAAAAGGAGTTTACTTGAATTGACCTTCATGAACCTAGCCCGGTCCTCCGGGGATATTCGTAAAGATCATTCAATCTCGGGGCGAAATCACGAGAGGTCGTGCCCAAACACCTTTACCCGAGATTGGCCCGTCATAGTTTAAACGCCTCTTTATTAATCGCAATTTATAGAGGTGGCATGAAATGCAAACAGTTATAAATTAATCACAAATAAATATGATATGCATGCAATTAACTCTACTTTAAATCTACTCTAGGTTACTAGATTATTACAAACCATGGCTTAATCAAATTGAAATTAAACTAACAAAGGACAAGATTGAAAGAAATTAAAAGCTTCAGGGCCAAATTGGACAAATTGGAGACTTATCTGCACATCAAGTAAACAATTAGCAAAGTTCAGGGAGCAAAGAGCATAAATTGAATATCAATGACATGAATCAAGTACCCAATTGCACAATTTTAACATAATTATTCTAAATCAGGGGGCAAATTGCATCAAACAATAAATAGCAACTTAAATTAGGGACCAAGTTGAATGAAATCACACAAATATAGAAAAATAAGGACCAAATTGAATCAAATAGTGACTAGAATCCTAAATCAGGGACTAAATTGAAAACGGAAATAAGTTGCAGGCTTTATATGAATTAAATAACAAATCTAAGGATTTAATTGCACACAATTAAGAACTCAATTGAAAACCATTAGAAACCTTACCTGAATTGATGAGTTCTACTTACTCAAAGGCTGAAGTGACGCCATTTTGGGTAGTATGGTGTCTCCTTTTTAATTAACTTCTCCTTCCTCAACGTCTTCTTCTTCGTCCTCTACCTCCCTAAACCCTAACCTAGCCTTCTCTTAGCCTAACAACGCCGCCCATCTCTTTCTTCTAAAGCTTCATCTTTCTTTTCTCCACTAAATCACCATGAACCGCCCTCATCCCGATGACCGGAGCCACCCGAAGCCGCCAAACCTTCACCAAACGTTTTCTTTCTTCTTCCCAAGCCCCGAATCTCCTTCTTCTTCCTAGCCTCAACCCGAAACCTATACCCAACTACCATCGCCGCCGCTCCTCACCGTCGCAACAGGCCTTGAAGCCACTCTTTTCTCTTCCCAAACTCAAGACCCGAACCTACAACACCTCAAACTCAAAACCCCAAACCATAACTCACCAAACAAAACACTACCCGAATCTAAACCCACCCATTTTCCGGAGGCGATCCCAACTCATCTGAACCTTCTCCCTCCCTTCTTCGAAAACCCCAAATTAATCTCACCAAAATCCCTCATTCCGAAAATATTGAACCCTAACTTGATTATTTGGCTATTTCGACACCGGGTAGCAAGAGAAAGGGTGTGAAATCAAGTTCAACAGTAATTAGAGAATGGAAGTGTGAGTTCTTTTGAAAGGTAAGGTTTTGTTTCTTTCTATTTCAGTTCCATGTTAAGAGAGAGTGAGGAAAGTTTTTCAGTGAGTTCTTGAGTTCTCTCCCATGATGGACGAGAGTCCTCTGTTTTGAATCGAGGAGAAAGGTTTTTTTTTCTTTTGATGTGTGGGTGTTCAAGGCAGGGAGAGGGTGAATTTTTGGTTGAAGAATCGGAGAGGGGGGCCTAGGAGTTTCAAGATCTAAGAGGGAGAGAGAGACAGTGGTGAGGGAGAGATCAGAGTTGTGTGAATTTCAAGTTGTTCTTTGGTGTGTGGATGATGAGTGTGATGAGGCAGTGTGTGAAGATCTCTTCTTTTTTTTTTAGTGGGAGAGGGTGATGGTTGTGAAAAAAGGTGTGAGCATCAGGAGGGAGAGAGAAGTGTCCCTCCTCTGTGTGGTCAGAGAGAGCTTCCTTTATCCTTATCCTCTATTTTTTTATTCTCACAGATTCATCATTGTCCTTTTGTGCAGGTTGTTTGCATTGTTAGCAAAAATGGGATAAGGATCCAGCTGGCTAGTAGGTAGTTTTCTCTAACTAACTTTGGGAATCTGATAGGCAAATTGGATGGGAATCCTCTGTGTTGCTACACTAACTTTAATATTGTTGCTTGCAAATTTTGACTTGGTAATCACGTGCAACTGACTTACTGCATCTTGGTTACATTTGCTTGGCTAGCTAAATCCATGTGACTGAATTGTAATTGTTGCTGCATGATTTTGAACACTGTTTCCTGCCTTGTACTTTAGATCCTTCTTGCTTTGTCTCGGCTGAATTGAGTTCCTTGCATCCTTTATTGAATTGCACCATTCCTTGATATTCGAAATGCCATCTGTCTTGGGTGTCCTATGGTATCGTACTGCTGCAGTTTGCTCTGTTGTGTTCCAATGGGATTGTTTACCTTGCATAATGGCATTGTTTTATGCCTGAGTACGCTTGATGTTTTTACTTCTTAATGTCTCTGATTTGATGATGTTGCCTTTTGCTGTATTTACTTGCTTGATTGTGAAACTGTCTTCCAAGTGCCACTAGTTTGCTGAATTTCCTATCATTTTTATTACTGCCAAAGCTTGCATTTGATTCTCCTTGGTTCAACTGACTTGTCTTTGTTTGTTGAATGTGCTCTTGGTAATGTTTGTGGGTGATTGAGATCTTGCTGGGGCTTATGTCTTAATGTCACTCCTCTGTATTTTAGCCTTTTTGATTCATTAAAAGCAACCTGATGATGGACTTGCGTATGTCCCTGTTTTGTTCCTGTATGCATATTGGTCCTGCTTTCTTTACTTTGTATGCTAGTATCAACCATGCTCATTTATGTGCTGAATTGCTTGATTCCTGAAAAATGCTTGATCTCCATGTATTCGAATGATGGCTCTTTGCTTGGTGATATGCTGTTTGTTATGGTTTCAGGCTGTGCGGGCGTTTAGGGACCAAGAATTGATCTTGGCTCCCTTTCCCAATTCAGCCGAGAGCAAGATGTCCCTCATGCTTTCATGCTTTTTCCTTACATATATTCTGTTGTGAAGCTCCTTGTTGACTTGCTTGTTTTCCCTTGCTTTGTGCTTTCTAATCTCGTCACCACTCTCGCCATTCCTCTCATGGACAGCCCTGCACATGAGGTCTTCTAAAAGACCTTCAACGCTCGGGTGCATGCTTGTTTGATAGCCCCTGAATGTTTTTGCTTTGTTTGATATTGTTGCACTACTTTTGCATTCCATTTATGCCCTCCAACCCTTTTCTCGGCTTACATCAATTAATGGTGTTTAGCCTTGAACTTGGGGGGCACATTTCATGATTTTGTAATTTGCAGGTCATGAGATCACATATAATGGTCATTTTGCGTTTTTTGGATCATTAAGGAAGCTTTGGAGAAAGAAAGAGAAGGCAGGAAAATGTCCACTAGGAAAACAATTTGATCATCATCACTATAGCTAGCCATATAAATGTAAACTCTACTTAGTGTTTGTTTTTTCTTTTCTATATGTGTAATCTATGTAAAATACAAATGGGCAAATAAGAATACTGAATTCTTTTTGTGATATTCAATTTCCCAATTTTGTGTACTTTGAAAGCAATCATATATATGTATGCTAAAACCCAAAAAGAGAATGCATATGGATTAACAAAATTACCAATTGAAAAGAAACATGAAATATGCAAATGCAATCTCAAAAATAGACTATGCTAATATACTAAGTGCAACTAATAAAGAGTATCTTTTCTTTTCCTTACAAATGATAACTACTATTAAATAAATGGAGGATTGCTAAATAAACTACACTAGTATGTGACCATAATGCTTCCTATGCAAATTAATAGACAAAATTGATTTAAGAACTAAAAGGCAATACTACTAAATGAAGCTAAGCCCTAAAAATGTATAAAAATGCTAAAGGGTGTTCATACTAAGATTTTTGGTATTTTCAAATGCAATCTAAATGACTAAAATGAATTAGCTAATCTAAATTAGAAGTGTACTTGAAATGACTAAAATGCCCCTGGACGTGTAAATGACCAAAATGCTCTTGGACGTGCAAAATGACCAAAGTACCCCTGGATGGCCCTAATACCGAATAAGAAGTAAATTGATTTACACTAAAGGATACAAGACAAAAATGGGTGTCTACACACTGATACAAGGTCACCCTCCATACTAACATATATGTGTTCAATTATCTCAAATTAACTTTGATGATGAGCATGACATTCTTAGGCAGTGAATCACGTCAAAAAAGAAGTCTCAAGACGTTTTTTTCGCTTTCTTAACATCTTAGCTCAAGTACTGAGGAAAAGGATATGGTGGAGACATTTAACTCTTCATTGGCATCATTGATCTCATCAGGTTGGTCCCTCTCACTCTTTTGTAAGAGCTGTGATTCCTGAATCCTTTGAGTTTTGGTCATTTGTACGAATTCTCAATAAGCACCAAAAGTTCTGATCAGTCATTGGAGATTCAAAATCTGGAAGAGCAGTCCGAGACATACTAAGAAGAGCATAAAAGAGATATAAAAGCAACACATACCAGAAGAGTATCAAGACTTTCATCCATTACTGAAACTTATTACTTATCCCTGCATATAACATCCATTTGCAGTATTAGAGGCCATAATGTTTCACATATCACTGCAAAGCTACATGTCTGATCATATATAGAAGCAGCTACATTATACAACTATCTACCATTATACAGAAAGATGTCTCAATGAACAATTAGTTTCCATCCTCTTAACGACACCAAAGCTACAGTCATTTAAGGGAGCCCAAGAATCTAAAAGGGTCACCAAGTGAAACAGAAGTCCGCATCATGTTAATTTATAGCATATGGTAACAAAAACAATAAAGTATTTATTGTCAACATCAACATAAAAATTATCAATCTAAACTTGATATATGCTTTTCCCTAGGGAAGGGATAAGTATTTACAACACTTCATCATCTTGTTGGGAATAGAATAAACCATTGTCAACAGGCAATGAAGGTGGAGACCCAGGTGGAATGCAAGCAGCTCCATTCTCACCGGCACAAATGCATAAAGCTTCAGCATCTCTCAAGACTACATCAAGGTCGATTTGACCACTCAGCTCATTGATGAATTTCAATAGAGTGTCGAAGTCCATTTGCTCTCTCATTATCTTGCTGCGATAGCGATTCAAGATAGCAACGCAGACATACTGTCGCAACGTGCGGGTCCGGGGGGTCCGAACCCTACCGTTTAACGACTTTAAAAATGAGGAGAGGAGGAAACTATTGTTTCCTAGGTTTTGGAGTCGCCACTAATCTTTTTTTTTAACCTAGGTGTGATTAGCCACCTATAGATTATTAAGTCTAATATTAACCTAAGCTTGGCTAAGGTAACATTAAACCTAATAAACGGTCTTCTAACCAGAGTTCTAAAGTTCGGGAGTCGGGTACGCGTGGGGAAGGATTAGCACCCCCACGACGCCTGTCAAAAGACAGCACTGACTAGTCTAGACTTAATGCGGGTTTCTATTATTGGTTGTTTACATCTTTAAGTATCTTCATGCCATTAGAATCTATTAATCGTTGACATTAAGCGAATAAACAAGCAAAAATGTTTTTTTTTTTAAAGTTTTGAAATAGGATTGTCGGGAATTAAACCCGTTTATTGTTTGTTCTCTTTTTGGACTCCTCATGAGAGGATTTTCTTTAAAACTTACCATTAAAACGATTTGATTTGAAAAATGCTTTTGATGGGAACTTTCCCATTTTTGAAGACTAAAACCGAAAATAACGGGAACTTTCCCTGAATTGAAAACTAAAACTTGGTGAGAACTTTGAAAAATTGAATGGGAACTTGCCCAATTTGAAAACTTAAAACCGGTGAGAACTTTCCCGATTACAAAACTTAAAACTGGTGGGAACTTTTCCAATAAAAAAAACTTAATGATATTCTCTTTTTGATTTTGAGTTTTTTTATTTTTGACAACCTTTTTATTTAATTTTGAAAGACTCAATTTTTCATTTTGATTTTTTCTTATATTGGAAAACTAAAAGAGAACAATTCACAAACACAAACTCTTTTTAGTGTTTGGAGAAAATAATTTTATTCTATTTCAATTTTAATTTCTTCTTCTCTTTTTAGGATTTTCCTCTAAATATTAGTTTGAAAATTACTAATTCTAACCCTAGATGCATGAATGAAAATGATGCATGTTTTCCGATTACATGCAAAAGTTTTTACCGAATAATTATACGAGGATTTCCTTCCGGGCACCCGCCACTCATACTGGCTAAGACCCCCGTCCGGAAACTCCAAGCCTAGAAAGGATAAATTGAAACCGACAAAAAATGTCTAAGTCCCAATTATCGTTTCATCATCGGATCCAATTTTTCAATCTCATGTGACATGGCATAATAACATAAGGAAATATATATATGAAAATTAAACGTGAATGCATATGAAGCATATTTAATTTTCTAAATTTAAATCTATTTCATCTTAAAAGAATAAGCCCATATTAAGTTAGGAGCCCAAAACCCAAATTAATGAGAGACTACAAGGCCAAACTACAATAAGACAAGGCCCAAATAAGGGATGCCATGCCCCCACTAGAATTACAACCCATCATATGAAGAATAAGACCCAAAACAAAACCAAGACCCAAAGCACGTGCACATATATGAAGAGAAAACCCCAAATAACGCATAGTAAAGAAACTCAAAAAGAAAAAGGGCCCAATAAGGCAAGCCCAATTACAAATTACCAAATCCCAAGATTAATAACAATCAAAGACCAAATTTAATATAGCAAAACAAAACCCAAATAGATGAATAGCTTAGCAAAGCCCAATAAGAAATTAAAAGCCCAACAGAAAGTTAAAGTCTACTCAACCTAAAGAAATAAGCCCAAATAACAATCCTAAGTCCAAAAGCAATAAGGCTCAAACACACTTACCTAAAGTCTAACAATTTATCAAACCAAAATCTTAGCTTTCTAACTTAAAGCATGCCCATTTAGTCTTCTTCCTCTTTTTTGTTTTTTTTCTTTGTTATTTCCTAAATGCTAATTCCCAAACGTATTGCCCTCTAACCCCAGATTATTCTAAATTAATATTTATACTATTTACGTTAAAAGCTAAGTAACTTAAGCCCAAGCTAAATTAATCATGAAATCGGTTTACTCCTACTAATTTCAAGTTGATTAATTCTAAAACTTTTAATTCTTAATCATTTTAGCAAAAGTTTCCCTAATTATCTTAGTCCAATTTACCAAACTAAGAACCCAAATCTAAGTCCAAAGAAAAAACAAATCAAGCG
>AWUE01015124.1:0-54328 GCA_001974825.2 Corchorus olitorius | reverse complement strand
TTTTTTTCTTTTTTTCACATTTGGGTCCTTCCCAAATTCAAAGCCCGAAACACCTCAAAATGGGCAAATGGACCCAAGACCCAATATAGGTCCATAGGCAAACAAATAGGAGCCCACTGCATGTGAGCAGCCAATTTCAGTTTAAACCCAACTAGAAGGAAAACCAAAGCAAAAGAGAAAAAGGGATTAATAAAAAGAAAAAGGACCGGACCCAAAAGAAAAGAAAAAGAAAAAAGAAAGAAGGAAAAAAAGGAGAAGACCAAATGCATAGGCCCAAAAACATTTTGAGAAACTAATAAGGAAATGGGTCTTAAAAAAAAATGGACTTTGAGTTACTAAATAAGGAAATGGGCTCTAAAATGGTAATGGACTTTGAATGAAACTAATGAGGAAATGGGCTTTATTAAAATGGAAGGGCTTTACTAATCTAACGCAAGATAATGTGTCTACACATACAGATGCAGGTGCACTGACAAATAATGTGTCCACAATACTTCCCACAATCGCATTGTTTTCTCATATTCAAATTCCCTGATAAAATATGCAGAGACCACACATGTAAAATAGAAAAGTTCTATCATCATACCAAATAGTGCATGCATCAGCAAAGTTAAAGAAGAAGTTTAAAGGGTGAAATGTTTGAAATCTCAATATGGTAAAAAAAAAAAGTATTTTCGGCAATGCTAAAGACCAAAGATCATGATATGTACAAATATACACACCCAAAAACATAAAGCCTTACACAACTAAACTCACTGTCTAGTGTCTATCTCAACCACTATACTACATTATTATACTCCTTGAAACTATTGTATAAATATTTTTCTGTTTCTATTTTCTCAATTGCATTCCCTTTGAAACACTGATAAATCTATAATTTAGCAACACTATAACAACTATGAACTATGAACTAACAGCAACCTAAACTAACATTGATTCAACAAAAGCTAACCTAATAAAACTAATTAACTAAAGCAAACTTACACAACCTAAACTAATTAAACTAACAGCAAGCAATTTTAGCAAATTAACAGCAATTTAGCAACATTATAACAAAACTAACAACAATCCGATTTTTCAAGAATTAAATTAACCGCATATTAAACTAAAATTTAACTAAAGGAAATTAGGAATTACCTTCATTACCATTAGGGTTTTCCATTGGGGATTGGGATTTGCAAAACTGGTCACCAAAGAAGGATTTCAATCTGTGGTGATGAGGGAATGGCAAATGGGTAGAGAATTTTTGAAAATTTTGAAAGAAAAAACGATTTGCCCAACAACGATTTGCCCAAACATTTGAGCTCAGATGGGCTGTTGAATTTTCTATATTGAAGAGGAATGGCAGAGATTATATATAGGCAAATCATAGTCTGCAGAAGCAATCTTTGAGAGTCAGAATTAGATTCGAAGCTTTGAAAAGAGTAGCTACTAAACAACGAAGCAGAAAACGGAGAAGAAGAGAATAAAGAAAACGGAGAAGAAGAGAATAAAAAATAAAAAAAAGTTAGAGAAAAAAAATAAATCAAGTAAAAAAAGTAGTTGATATCAACGGTTTGAATAAAAAAGGTGTAAAAAACTATCATGAAGACTACCACATACGAATTCATTCCAAAAAAGTTCTTAAAACTGGTTTAGTAGGTTAAATCTTTTAGTATCCGACGGTCAGGAAAATAGATATTGCATCCAATGGTCAGAATTGAATGGGAGCATCACATTGAAAAGTGGGAGCATCACAACGGGAGCACCGAAGTCTCCACCTAAGAAAATTTATAAGGTGACTAATAAATTTAAAATGTTATTGAAAAGCTTAACATTAAATAAACTTAATTAATTTAGTAAAAGACATAACAATATTACTTATAAGAACTTAAAAGTGTTTATAGTTATTAAGAAAATGAAAATATCACATTCACCATTAGTGGAATTTAATAAATTGTACAAATTGTGTTGAAGGGTTGACATATATCTTTTTAGTGTATATTTTTGATATCAAATATATACTATATATTATTTTTAGTGACTATGGAAATTACTTAAAGGCCAAATTGAGGATTAATGTGGTGCCTCCTTTTGACTTTTTTTGGTCTTTTCTAACTTTTCGGGTGACTAAAAAGGCCCTCGATGAATTTCCTCCCTTACTTTTCCTGCTGCCTTTTTTGTAATTTACTATTTTTGTATTTATGATTAAGTGTTATTTAATTACATATTAATTATGTGTGGATATTAAGATTTACTGGTTCAACACCTCTGCGGGAATTCCATAGGATTGGTGCTATAAATGTATCTACCCGAGTTCATTAATTTAACAATTGCAATCAGGATTAAAAAATGACTGCAGCGTACTATGTTTTTTTAGATAATCAACATACATTTCAAGCGACAATTAATATTAACTTTATTTTGATAAATTATCTAGAAATGGATGAGTAGAATATTAGCTTTATTTTGATGAATACCTAGAGATGGAGTAGATAGAATGTAGGTAATGCACTTTTAGAATGAAAGAGAGGTCATCTGTTCTAGAATTATTTGTTTCCATGTATGAGTTTCTCCTAACTGATTAACTTACAACCAATGCAATATCTTCTTTCTAACCGACTTAAAAAACTACAAAAAATACAACCCTAATAAGAAGATGACTGTTGCGTGTTTATACCTCAATTTACGATTGAGGGTAAATTGGTCTTCATATGATTTATATCAAGATGAGTGGTCAAGATTTGATTACAAATCCTGAAGAAACTTAGTTTTGCACCACCCCAGTTCTGACAGAATTAAGAAAATCTTGTACATAATTAATTAAGAAATAAATGGTGTATGTATTACTTTTTTAACCTACGTGTACAATATGAAAATTTCATTGACACTATATTAAATAATTATTCATTAAAAAGAAATAATAATATTTTTCTACAAATTATAAAGATTTAGTAAAATAAATATTTAATAATATTTTTCAACAAATTATAAAGATTTTACATAGTATGGGTAAAATAAGGATTTAATAATACTTTTTTCGTTTAATTATATTGCAACGTAACTAAACTTTCATTAAAAAATAATGTTCATTTTTTATCAAGTTTGCTGCTAATTAAAATTCAAATATCATGTGGCCAATGAATTATTCATAAATAAATTATAATTTTAAATATTTACTTTAAAATTTGAAAAAATCCCGATGGAACATACGGGTTCTAACCTAGTTACTAGGAAAATATCCTATTCATCGTTGCAGTTTAGCAGACTGTACTTGTGGGTTAAAGAGTTGACATGTGTCCCATTAAGTAATAAATTTAAATATTAATTAATTAAAGAAATAGGGTACGTGTCAACATTTTAACTCGCCTGTGGCATCTAAAAATTCTACCAATGATGTACCAAATAATAACTATATATATATATATATTCTATTTTTTACTTTAAATAAAATGTATATCTAAACTCCGACCATCAAATGACATTGATAAACATATACAAAAATTGCAAATATATTCATCTGGATATAAATTTGAAAAAGACAATTGCTCAAATGTTATAATTGTATGGAATATTTTTTGTAGCACACATAATATATTTATTAGTGTATGTACCGGGCGGTACTAATTAAAGTATGTTGTTTTTTTATGATACTATATAAGGTATCTTTTCTAGGGGAATCATACAAATATATAGGAGTATATTTCATTACTATAAGTGTTGTGGGCAATAATAAATGTTGTATGTTCGGTTCGCCCATGTACTGGAGACATTTAAGATTGGGCTGCTTTGCCTTCTCTTTAATGGACAAAGGTAATTGAAGCTGTATTTTCAGTTTTATGATCCAATAAATACAACTGATCATTATTCATGCTGAGGACCTTTGTCTAGAGTTGACCATGATCTACCCTAGAAAGGAAAAAAAAAAGGGTGTCCCCTTCCATTGCAGCACCATTATAAAGATGTTCCCTCTAATTCTCGGAAAGCTTGGAAATTAATCAGAGAAACCAGAGAATAAAATCTTTAAAACAACATACTCACGCAGTGACGCAAATGTCCATCTCTTAATAAGCTTCTGTTTATATTATCTGTTATACCCATGCAATCTACGCAAGTTAATAGCCTTCATCCTTTGTTTGTATTCTGTTCCTTGTTTTCTCTCTCCTCTTAAAATACATGTTGAAGTACAAGATGGAGTGGTTAATCGAATCTTGGACCTCAAAATCTTTGAACAGATTAATACTGATAGGCATTTATTTACATTAATTATTTGTGCTTAATTTGATGATTTTTAGGTGCCTACCCTTTGAATTGATACTTAATTGCTTTGTTTTTGTCTTGGAGGTACTTTTGGAGATATTAATTATGAGGACAAATCAAGTGATTTTGTGAAGAATTTGAAGAATTAATCCGAAGATTGAGTCTTTAAACTTTCCCATGGAAGTAATGCTTATATTGGATGTATTGGGTAGCAAAAGCGGAAAAATTACGTGAAGATGCATTGCTGAGGTTATCCAGGAGCGGGTACCACTACCCAGGGATGGGCAGCCTCAGACTTGTTGCAAAAATTCAATATTCAATTTTTTGGTGCCACCCGCTAGCGGGTACTCTTGCTCGGGAGCGGGTGGGTCTCGACAGATTCCGTTTTTGAAGCTGATTTTCCAAACTTCAAATGGCTTTTTTCTCTAATATCTCATCATCAAACTAATCCAACAACCCTTGGACTACATCTAGACCATAGTTAGCTATTTTCCTAGTCTTTTTAGGATTTTAAATATGTTTATTGGATATTTATTATTTTTCTTAGTTATTAGATTTTAGCCCCTATATAAAGGGAGTCTTTGTACACAAATCTACAATCTTTCTCTATCTATCATCTTCTTTTCTCTAATCTTTGTTCCTGGTTTTCATCAATATGAGATAAGTTTCTCTTTCCAATTCCATGCTTAGACTTTTAGGTTGATTTGTGAGATTTATGTTCTTAACCTGATTTTTTATCTTGGTATTTTATGATTTCAGATTTATTCTTTACGATTTTATGATTCTAATTGATTTTGATGCATACTTATTAATTAGGGTTATATATCTATTGCTAGTTGGAACTCTATACCGCTTGGTTAAGTTTCACATGGTAGCAACTAGTTGAATGGGAGGGGTTATCGAAATAGCTAGAAATCACTAGGAAATCATGAATGCAAAATGAATGCTTGCCCGTTTGGGAAGTGTTATTTGTGTAGGCTATAATTCACTATGCTTAATGTTGTTGAACCTTGAATTCTATTGGGGCAAAACCTTTTAATTTGGTCGAGTTGAGGAAAAACGTACCAAAATCGCTTCAATTAAGGGCATGCGTCAATTTAAACGGTGTGTGCATTACACTTGCAAGATGAGGGGCGTAGCATGCTTTTTTACTTCCAATCTTTGTATTTTGAAATGTTTTAGAATTTTACTATATTTCAAAAAATTATTTCACCCTCTAAAAGCTTTAACCCTAAATTGACACCTTGCCCTGAATTGCAACGATTTTGGGACGTTTTACCCCTAATTGGCCAAATTAAAAGGTTTTACCCCAAATTAAACCGAAAGTGAAACGTTTTGCCCTTAATTGAGCAATTAGTCTTTTAGGATTAATTAGAGTAAAGTAGTTTACACAACTCTCTATGGCATCGACCTGAACTTACCTTGTCTATAGGATAGTGTAGTTAATTTATTTTTGGTGTGTAGACACCAATTTTTTGTCTTGTATCCTTCAGTTTAAATCAATTTACTTCTTTTGGTCATATGCATGCCTAGGGGCATTTTGGTCATTTGCACACCTAGTGGCATTTCGGTAATTTGCACATTCAGGGGGCATTTTGGTCATTTTATGTCCACTTTTAATTTGGATTAGCTAATTCATCTCTTAGTCATTTAGATTGCACCAACAAAGCAAAAAAATGAGTCAAACAACAAGGCAAGTATACAAGTAAACTCTCAACAGCGCAGTCTAAGGAAAGTGCAAATTCGACTACCTTAGGGAGCTCGAACGGAAAAACTTTGTAGACGAAAGTAGGTAGAGGACTCTCGGGGCTTCGATTTCAGCACAAGAGTAACACGTTTTGAAGTTGGGATGAATGAGATAAGGGCCCCGCAGTCCAGACCAGAGAAAAGGAAAAATTCTGGGCAAAAAATCACAGTCCAAGGAGATTGGGAAATTGGAACCCAAAACGACCCCAATTGCCAAAATGATCTTCATGAAGATTGAAGAGCACACTCCAAGCTTTCCATAGCCTGCAAAAACACGTCATTTGGAGTTAAGATGGAAAAGATATGAATTTTTGAAGTCAGCTGCAAACAAAAAGGTGGAGCTGGAAAAGGAAGTACAAGATTCAAAAGCCAAGACAGTTTGGGAACCCAATTAAGGTCCATATATTATGTTAATCAAGCCATGTCGCATCAAGTTAATATGGAACATTTTGGGTTTATAGGCAAATGGCTCAAACAAGCCCACGCGAGTTATACTGTGAGGATCCTGGATTTTTTGTTTTGCAATTGAAATTGATTTAACTGGAATTGGCATATAGGTTATTTTAGATTGAATGGCAAGAAATGGAAATGTAGCTTACAATAGCCTATATTTAAACTCTAGTTTATTTGATATCAACTTGCGGAATTTAAAATTACATGGAAAGATTGAAGATTACAGAATTTTCCAAATTGATCTTATCCCCTTTTTGTGCTCCATTGACTTTGATTTTGGGGCTGCCACATATACCATGCAGGTGTCAAGTTTTGCAACTTTCAAATGCCATTTTTCTTGTTCTTCCAACGTTGTAATACAAAGCTGCAAAATGGGTCTTCTAATTTGGTAAGAGCTATATGACGAGAATATACTTTGGCAATTTAAGTTGAAATATTACAATTGCATAAACAGTCCAAGAAGTAGAGACAATGAAATCAATGGGACATGAATTTTCAATGGTAGCAGCGTACAAATGAAAACCTCCACCGTCTTTTGAATCTTCCATTCAAAACCATTGAAAGAGAAGAAGCCTTCGATTAAAAGAAATCCTCAACAGAAACCAAAATCAATGGCGTCATTCGAGCAAGCACCGCCTGGAGATGTGAAAGCCGGGGAGTAGATCTTCAAGACCAAGTGCGCTCAGTGCCACACCATCGACAAAGGCGCTGGTCACAAGCAAGGGCCTATTTTGAATGGTCTCTTTGGGAGGCAATCTGGTACAACTCCTATTCTGCTGCTAACAAAAACATGACTGTGATTTGGGGGGGAGAACACATTATAGGAGTACTTGCTTAATCCTAAGAAGTATATTCCTTGGACAAAGATGGTTCTCCCCGGATTGAAGAAGCCACAGGATCGTGCTGATCTCATTGCTTATCTGAAGGAATCAACTGCCTGAAGCTTCTTCTTGGTATCAGCTATTTTGAGACAATTTGAAGAATTTCGATCAATGATTCTAGTTCAGAAGTTTTTTATTTTTATTACAGGAAAAAAACTAAGCGATTCTTAAAATAAAAACTAACGGCTCCAAGGGTCCTGGAATTGTAGTAAAAAATTTTGTGCAAAACCAAAACAGTCTTGCTTTGCACATCATTTCACAAGCACACAAGTCTCACATGCACACACACTTGCACCTACTCTCTTCACCTTTCAGCCCCTCTTCACGCACATGTGACAACAAAAATTATTTGAAGGGAAGGCATATGACCGGCTACACCTATGCAACATGACAAAACAAAGGACTTTCACCTTGCCAGCAAAGCATTCACAGCACCCTCACACGCTTTTGAAGCAATTTTCACCCGAGGAAGAGACAAAAAAAAAAGAATTAGCTAAAATAAGAAATTGGACAGAAAAACAAAATTGGCAAACCATAGGATGAAAAAATATCTACGGTTGAAATCAAAACCTGAGAAGTTTATATACCTCATTTTTAGACAGAAGAAAAGGGCACGCTTTACGAAGATTGAGGGGTTTTTGGCAAAAATCTTAGGTTCATTGACGCAGGACGTTATTTTACTTTTGATTATTTCTTTTTGCTATTTTAATTATTTCCTAGTTTAATTAGGATTTAGTCTTTTATTTTCCTAGTCCTATGTTGATTTGGACTTCGGTATTTAGTTTGCCTATATAAAGGCGTTTTAGTTCAGAAATTAAACACAACTCTTGAATTCTATTTTTTCTCTAAATAAAGCTTTTGTGGAATATTTTCCCAAAGTTGAGATTGTTTCTCAAACCTAAGATTTCTTGATTGTTCAAGAATCTTGTTTTCTTCGCTTACCGCTACGTCAATTGGTATTCAGAGCCAAGGTTTCTCCTTGGAGTGATGGCCAAGGCCGTTGAGGAAGGCAATCCTGCTGATGGAGAGATGCAGGCGTTACGACAAGAGGTGCGAACTATTGGCGAATGGGTCGATCAGCTGGCGCAAAGGATGGATCAGTTAGCTCAATTAGTCACTACCGACAGGGAAGGCAACAACGCGAGGAACCGAGATAGAGGACTTGCCCCTATCCAACCCGCGGCGAGGGCTAACCTTGGAAATCAAAATCAAATCGTTGCGAGACAATTACATGATTCATCATCTGATGATGAAGATGGTGGGTATGCTGGATTTGTCGTTGGAGGAGATAACAATGAGGAAAGAGGTAATTCCTTTAAGCTTAGAGTGGATATTCCTAATTTTGATGGAAATTTAGGAATAGAAGATACCCTTGATTGGATCTCTGAGGTGGAACGATTCTTTGATTATTGTGAAATTCCTGAGGGAAAAAGGGTTAAGTTGGTAGCTTATAGGCTGAAAGGTGGTGCTTCAGCTTGGTGGGATAGGCTGCAAACAGAGAGTCGGAGGCAGGGCAAGAGAGCTATTACGACTTGGAGAAAGATGAAGCAGAAAATCCACGCCAGATTTTTACCGCCTGATTATGAGCAGATTCTTTATATGCAATACCATAGGTGCTCGCAAGGTCAGAGGAGTGTCCATGATTATACAACAGAATTCTTGAAGCTGTCAAAAAGAGTCAATTTACAAGAATCTGAGGATCAAAGGGTGGCTAGGTATTTGGATGGTTTGAAGCCTTCAGTTAGAGATAAGATTGGAGTTCAGTCTATACATATGGTTGATGATGCTCGAAATTTGGCTACCACAGCTGAACTTTTGATGCAAGAGAAGTATCGAGGTGAATCCAATAAGAAGACTTATGGGGAATCGAGTCACAAGGGAAGAAATTCAAATTGGAATTCCAATCCAATGCGAGAGAAGAATGACCCAAAAGATAAAGCGAAACAAACAGAAGTAGCTAAGGAAACCACAAAGCCAGCGAATCCTTATGCTAGACCAACCGTTAACAAGTGCTTCAAGTGCAACCATCCAGGTCACAGATCTAGTGAGTGTCCCCGTAGAAAGATTAATTTGGTGGAAGATTATGAAGTTAATGAAGATAATGATGGAGGCACTTACGGTCTTGATGGAGAAGATGACTATGACTCCGATGAAGATCATGAAACTTATGTGGTGAGGAAGATGTTGCTAACGCCAAAAGTCGAGGATGAAAATCAAAGACGCAAATTCTTTCGTACGAGATGTACCATTGATGGTAAAATTTTCTCCTTGATTATTGACAATGGTAGTTGTGAGAATATTATTAGTTTGAAAATTGTGAATGTCTTGAAATTGCCTGTGGAACCACATCCTAAGCCCTATAAGGTAGGGTGGATTGAAGAAGTTGATGACATTCGTGTGAGCGAAAGGTGTAAGGTCGCATTCTCTGTGGGGGCTTATACAGATGAAGTCTATTGTGATGTCATAGACATGGAGGCTTGTGATGTATTGTTGGGTCGGCCATGGCATTATGATCGAGATGTGAGGAACCAAGGAAGATCCAATGCTTACCAGATTGAGAAAGATGGGAAGATTTACACTTTATTACCCATGTCAAGGAAAAGCAAAACCAAAGCTTCTAAAGTGGAGGGGAAATTCATGCTCGTCGATAAAGAAAGGGAGTTCGAGGCAGCTTGTAAGGAGACCAAAGAGCTTCATGTACTTGTTGTGAAAGATGTTCTGAATATGGAGCGAGAGGAGATCCCAAAGCTGGTCAAACCACTTTTGGAAGAATTTCGAGATATTGTGCCTGATGATCTGCCAGAAGGTTTACCACCAATGAGGGATATTCAACACCACATTGATTTGATCCCTGGTGCTAGTCTCCCAAACCTTCCACACTATAGGATGAGTCCCAAGGAAAGCGAAATATTGAGGGACAAAGTAGAGGAGTTGCTTAGTAAGGGAAATGTTAGAGAAAGCATGAGTCCATGTGCAGTTCCAGCTTTGCTCACTCCAAAGAAAGATGGGAGTTGGAGGATGTGTGTGGATAGCAGAGCAATCAACAAGATCACCATTGGGTACAAGTTTCCAATTCCAAGGCTGGATGACATGCTTGACCAGTTAGATGGATCCAAGGTGTTCTCGAAGATTGACTTGAGGAGTGGGTACCATCAAATCCGAATTAGGCCAGGTGACGAATGGAACACTACTTTCAAAACAAAGGATGGCCTTTTTAAATGGTTGGTGATGCCATTCGGATTGTCAAATGCTCCTAGCACTTTCATGCGTCTTATGAATCAGGTACTTAAACCCTTCATTGGAAAGTTTGTGGTTGTTTATTTTGATGATATCCTGATTTATAGTGCTAGTGATGTTGAGCATATTGAACATTTGAGGGAAGTGCTAACTGTCTTGCAAAAGAATCAGTTGTTTGTTAATTAGAAGAAGTGTAGCTTCATGACCAGTCAGTTGTTATTCTTGGGCTATGTGGTTAGTGCTGATGGAATTAAGGTTGATGAGGAGAAGATTAAGGCTATTAGGGAATGGCCAACTCCGAAAACAGTTTCTGAGGTCCGCAGTTTCCCTGGGCTTGCAACCTTCTATCGAAGGTTTATTAAGAATTTTAATAGCATTGTGGCACCCATCACTGATTGTTTGAAGAAAGGGAAGTTTCAATGGGGTGAAGAAGAAGAGAAAAGCTTTGCCTTAATCAAAGAGAAGCTAAGTACTGCATCGGTATTAGCTTTACCTTCCTTTGAGAAATTGTTTGAAGTGGATGTTGATGCTAGTGGAATTGGTATTGGAGCTGTTTTATCTCAGGAGAAGAGACCCGTGGCTTACTTTAGTGAGAAGCTTAGTGAGGCTCGACAAAAGTGGTCAACTTATGAGAAGGAGTTTTACGCAGTTGTGAGAGCACTGAAGACTTGGGAGCACTATCTCATAGGTAAGGAGTTCATTCTGTATTCTGACCATGAAGCCTTAAAGCACTTGAACAGCCAGCGACGGATTTCGAGCAACATGCACGCAAGGTGGATAACTTTTCTTCAGAAGTTTCCTTTTGTGTTGAAGCATAAGTCTGCAATGCAGAATCGTGTGGCTGATGCTCTTAGTAGGAGGGCACTTCTCTTAACAACTCTTAGCAGTGAAGTTGTTGGATTTGACTATTTGAAAGAGTTGTATGAAGAAAATGATGACTTCAAAGGAATTTGGCGAGATTGTCAACTTAAGCAACCTGGTGGGAAATTTCATGTTCATGATGGATACTTGATGAAGGAGAATAGGTTGTGTCTTCCTCGCTCTTCTTTAAGGGAGAAGTTGATTAAAGACTTGCATGGTGGCGGTTTAGCTGGGCATCTTGGTAGGGATAAGACTATAGCTGCATTGGAGGAGAGGTTTTATTGGCCTCAACTTAAGCGAGATGTGGGAAAGATTGTGAAATCTTGCTATGTGTGCCAAACTGCCAAAGGCCAAGCTCAAAACACTGGTCTTTACATGCCTTTACCAGTGCCTGATCGAATTTGGGAGGACTTGTCCATGGATTTTGTTTTGGGTTTACCACGAACTCAACGAGGTATGGATTCTGTTTTTGTTGTGGTGGATAGGTTTTCAAAGATGGGGCATTTCATTCCATGTAGGAAGACAACTGATGCTTCAGGAGTTGCAAAACTGTTCTTCAAGGAGATTGTCAGATTGCATGGAGTGCCAAAGTCTATCACCTCAGACCGTGATACCAGGTTTTTGAGTCATTTTTGGTTGACCTTATGGAAGTTGTTTGATTCTTCTTTGAAGTTTAGTAGTACTGCTCATCCGCAAACTGATGGTCAAACCGAAGCACTCAGTAGAGCTTTGGGAAATCTTATTAGAAGCATTTGTGGAGATAAGCCTAGACAGTGAGATTTCGCTTTGGCTCAAGCGGAATTTGCTTACAATAATGTTGTGCATAGTGCTACAGGCAAGTCACCTTTTTCTGTGGTTTATATGCAAAGTCCAAATCATGCTGTAGATTTGGTGAAGCTTCCTAGAGTTCCTGGTATTAGTGTTGCTGCTGTAAACTTAGCCGAGCAAGTTCAAGAGGTTCAAGCCGAGGTGAAGCAAAGGTTGGAGAAAACCAATGCCAAGTACAAGGCTGCTGCTGACAAACATCGGAGGGAGTTAGTGTTCAAGGAAGGGGATGAAGTCATGGTGTTCTTGAGGAAAGAGAGGTTCCCTATTGGCACTTACAACAAATTGAAGCCGAAGAAGTATGGTCCGTACAAGGTGCTGAAGAAGATTAATGACAATGCCTATGTCATTGACTTACCAGAAACTTGGGGCATTTCAAGGACCTTCAATGTTGCTGATCTATACGAGTTTCATTCTTCCGAGGAGCCATTGTATCCGGAGATCAACTCGAGGTCGAGTTCTTTTTAAGTGGAGGGGACTGACGCAGGACGTTATTTTACTTTTAATTATTTCTTTTTGCTATTTTAATTATTTCCTAGTTTAATTAGGATTTAGTCTTTTATTTTCCTAGTCCTATGTTGACTTGGACTTAGGTATTTAGTTTGCCTATATAAAGGCCTTTTAGTTCAGAAATTAAACACAACTCTTGAATTATATTTTTTCTCTAAATAAAGCTTTTGTGGAATATTTTCCCAAAGTTTAGATTGTTTCTCAAACCTAAGATTTCTTGATTGTTCAAGAATCTTGTTTTCTTCGCTTACCGCTACGTCATTCATACATTTTCTTCACAAAAAAAAAGGAAAGGAGAGAATACAAAAAGAAAGGGTCTCTGGTGACTTACCTGATTTGGATCCTTCCAAGTCCAGAAGGAGGTCTAGGATCCTCTGTTTCTCTTCCTCGTTCCTTATTTCTCATAAAAAACGTTGTTTTTCTCTTTGGATTTTTGTGAGTCAGTGAGTATTTTCTTCAAGTTCTGTGTCTCTAGAGTGTCTAGCGTTGAGTGTGAAACAGAGCCTGTTGAAGTCTTTGCGTTGGTGTTGTGTGTGTGGGGAAGTCATAGTAGCAACGGTGAGGGATCTCGGCGGCGATAATATAGGGTTAGAGAGAGAGAAGCGTCGACTAGAGGAAGAAGAAGAAGAGTGTACGGCTTGAAGCTTTTAAAGAGGTAGGGTTTCCTAACTCTTTTACTTTAATATCTTTTTTAGTCAATCGAGTCTAGTAATTCGTATTTTAATTCACTTAAGGACTAAATGTTGTGGAGTGTTTAAGTATGCCCTGAAAAATTATTGATTGATTCGATTAGATCCATGAAATTTTGCCTTATTGATCAATTCGACCCTTTGCAGGTTAATTTTACAATAAAAATTAAATCTTTAACTAAAAATTGGAATTTTTATGAGTGTGGGATGATGAAAATGTGATCTTGAGCTAATGGATGAAACTTTTAACTAATTTATTATATAATCTTTGTATTAAAAGACGAAATTTTTAGGTAATTTGTAAATAAAAATGTCACCTTTGAGTTAAGAATTGTTTTTTTAAGTAATTGGTAGATAAAAATGTAATCTTTGAGTAAAGATTGAACTGAAAATGAGAGGATTAAATAAAAGATGGAGGCTTTTGATTATTTGGTGAATAAAGATTGTTTTTTTAAGTGAAAGATTGAATCTTTTATTTAAAGTTTTGATTTTTGAGTTGGAAGTAATTCAAATTGATCTTTGATTTTTATTTGAGTTACTTTTGATTGGAAAAAATAAGACCTTAACTTAAAGTGACAATTTCTCTTGTATTAAAATTGGCTCGAAAATGGTATGTTGAGCCACTTTGAGTTAGTTTTAATTTTGAAAAATGAAACTTGGAGTTAAAGGTCAAATTTTTCAAATTGAAACCAACTTGAAAAAAATTTATGAACCCTCTTGAATTAATTCCAATTTGAAAATTAAGATTTTAAGTTTAAAGATTTGTTTTTCTTGGTTGGTTCAATTAAAGTCCTAATTTGGTTCATGTATGCCCTTTAATTTGTGTTTCTGTTCTTTTAAGGACTTCAATTTTCTTCCTTGATCGATTTAGTCCTTGATTTTAGAAATGTGATAGGAGTGTCCAAATTGAGTGTCCGGTTTATGTTATTACTATTCAACTCATGCAATTTGTGCTTTTTGCTCCTGAACTTTGCTAATTGTTCATTTGGTGTGTAGAAAAGGTTCCCAGTATGCCCGGTCCGGCCCATAAGATTTTATTTCTCTTTATTGTTAATTTATTAATTGGCCCGGTTCGGCCTCGGTTTGTAATAATTTAGTAATATGATGTAGCGCTAAAGTAGAACTTAGTTGCATGCATATCATACTTATCTGCCATTGATTATATCTGTTCGCATTTCATGCCACCTTTAAATTCAGTTAATGACCGTAACCCCTCTGAAGAAGGGTCATTCAGTGAGTGGTCGAGTTTTCGGGGCCACTGAATGTCTCCGAGGATGGGACAACTCTTCTCGGGATGTGTCGGGGCTCCGAGCATATATCCCGGGTTGTGCTTTCAAAAAACTCGGGTTACACGAGTTAACTTTAATAACCGGACTTTGCATTCATCATTTGCATACATGCATTAATTTAGAGTTAGGAAAAGATCAAAATAATAAAAAAAAGAGAAAAAAATCAGAAAATTAAAAGAGGTAATAAAAGGTTTTTTCAAAAAAAAAAAAGAGAGATTTTCTTAAACCATGTTCTCTTATTCATATTTTCAAAACTAAGAAATGGTTAATTCAAGAGTTTTTCAAGGTAAGCCTTTTCAGAAAAGGAATGTTTTTTAAGCAATCCAAAAGAAGATTTTTGAAATTAATAAAATTTAACAAGATTTTCAACAACAAAAATGGTAAAAAGATTTTGTCACAGCATTTTCAAAATTTCTTCCCGGCGCGGAGGACTTAACAAGAGAACAAACAGTGAAAGAAAATCGTAACAGAATTGATCGACAGTGTTCGATTACATTCATCGAATTCTCGACATTGATTTCAAAAAATGGTTTTATTTTCTTTTTATAACCCTTTCTAATATTAATCAAGATTAGGAATTAAAAGCAACCAACTTTTCTTTTCGACCCAGTAGATTTAGTTAGACTAGAGGTATCGTCACTTGACGGGCGACTCGGGGGTGCTAATCCTTCCCTGGGCGTAATCGACTCCCGAACCTATATTTAGGTTGCAAGACCGGACCTTAGGTTTAGTGGGTCCATTGCCGAGCTTTGGACTCTACTTAGCTTAGGTGGCCTTTAGGTGACTAATCACACCTTTAAAAAGATTAGTGGCGACTCCCAGCTTCCAACGTTGTTTCGATAGGGTTCCTCGGACCCGAACGTTTCGACATGGTGGTAAACGACATCCATCAAATTTTGACGCCGTTGTCGGGGAGTTTGTTTGTTTTACTACTTTATTTTTGTGTTTTTGTTTTTTGTGTTCTTTTTGTAACTTTGCAGGTTTAGGCATTAGGTGCTGCTATACAAGTCACCCTTTCATTCGAGGCTTGAAGGATTATTGGCAAAATTTGGTTTCCTCGTTCCTTGAACTTAAATTTGATTTTCTTTATTATGGAGCAATTTAGTTATTATAATGGATTTTCTTAGGATAATTGCTCAAATAAGGGCCTAACATTTGCCAAAATGCTCAAATAAGGGCCCGATCTTTTAATTTGGCCAAATAAAGGCCTATTGTTATCGAAAATGCTAAAATAAGGGCCCGATCTTTAAATTTGGTCAAATAAGGGCCTAATGTTATCGAAAATACTCAAATAAGGGCGTGGCATCAGTTTGGATGACGCATGAGAATTTTCGACGCCAGGCCCTTATTTGGCCAAATTTAAAGATCGGGCCCTTATTTGAGCATTTTAGAAAACGTTAGGCCCTTAATTTGGCCAAATTAAAAGATCAAGCCCTTATTTGAGCATTTTGGAAAACGTTAGGCCCTTATTTGAGCAATTGTTCTTACAATTCAGGTTATGAAGATTATCCACCATATGAGCAACATGGAGATCAACATTTTAATAGTTCCTACTATGAGCTATATGCAAGTTATCACCAATTGGAGGAATAAGAAATTCAATTCTCACAACAAGTTCAAGCTCCAAATTCAACTGTAGTGGCTATAGTAGAAAAGCTTGTTGAGGTACAATTGAGACATGATGGGGAGCTCACAAGCCTTAAGACTCAAATGAGACAACTTGTTGCTTCCTTAGAAAGGATCGAAGCTGATTGAGCTAAATTAGACCCTATTTTTATGGCTATTTTACTATGTTTTTAGACCCATTTATGCTTAATTATATGATATTTTATTAATATTTGTGTTTTTAGTTTTTAAGTGATGTGAAATTAAGAAATTGTTATTTTTCACTACTTTTGGAGCTATTTTGATGACTTTTTACACATATTTGAGCAAAGTAATTTTGAGCATAGATTTGGAGATTCGAAATTCATGTTTGAAGACTCATTGAAGACTTTGAAGATTTATTTCAAGAGGAAGAATTGGAGTTTTAATTGAAGACAAGCCATGGATAAACCCTTAACCTTTGGATTTTATGGATAATTTATATGGGAAAATACTCAGCCCATATAAGATATTAATTGGAATTAAAATCCCAATTAATGACTCCTAAATCCAAGAAAATATCCAAATTTCGTAGATTCCCGATTCTAGTCCCAACAGGATTAGGATTCAGGCGCAGTTTCGGTAGAAAAATCATAACTTTCTGCTCAGACCTCCGATTGAAGCCCATGAATACTCATTGGAAAGCTAACTCCGAGATCTACAACTTTCCTTTGAAGTTTAAGACCCAGTTCTGCCGTTTTCAAGCCCAAAAATGCCGTCGAAGTTTCTGCACGAATTCAGCAAAATTTCAGGATCCTATTTTAACTTGGATTCTACTCTAGGATGACTTTTAATCTAACTTGGACTCCAAGTTAGACCCTAAACCGTCCTAGACTCCTTTCCAAGTTAGGATTGGAATTCCTAGGGTTATTTCCACTATAAATAGCCACCTCATGTAACACAAATCACACACCAATTCACAATTATAGTTTTAGATCTATTTTTCTCTTATAGATCCAGTTTTAGGCAAGGGTGCCGCCACCCCCTATAACCATAGGGAGGTGCGGCATACCAAGTTTTTTTGTCAAGGAGATTTTCGCCCCTTCTAGTTCTGTAAGTACTCTTATGCCGCTCATGGATTTTCCCAAATCCATGAGTAGCTAAATTCTTATACTTCTAATCCTTTGGTGAATTCAATCGATTGATATGGTGAGATTTCTATACTTATAATTTGGTATTTTATTTTTGATAGATAGCATGTTAAACTCTGTTTTATTCCATGACCTTGATTTTTATTGGTTTATGCGGCCGATAAATTGATAATTTTGAGAGATCTATTGCTAAGTCAGGCGGTACAGTTAACCCTCGAGTCTGATTGTTTGGTAGCGAATCGTTGACGACTAACCTCGCTTCGATGAGTTTCTCATGCCAGTGATCGGATTTTATCTGATTGTTGTATGGTTTTATTTGTTAAGAATGTGTAAAAGAACTAATTAAATAGTTGATCTTAATGCTTTGTTGCTTGGTGAATCTTTAAGCCTTAACCGGTAATTGATTTGTTAAGTTAGCAATAGGGGCAATTTAAGCCTTAACCGGTAATCTTATCTAAATAGCATGTTAGGTTTTTCCTAGACCAGTTATCATCAAGGATTTAATATTGAATTCATCTTTTAAATCAAGGACCCATATTCAATTTGATTGTTTTCTACCATTGGAGAAGAAGTATGCTTTAATTATTGTTTTCTTTCTTATCTGCTATAGTCTTAGATTTAATTTACTTTGCTTTGTTTTCTAGTATAATTGTTTTCTGTTTAATTGCTTTCTTTCAACCTCTGTTTTCTGTGTTTTGTTTTGAGATATTTTAAGGATTGTATCTTAGGATAAAGTCTACACCCTTCTCTGTGGGATCGACCCCTACTTGCCCTATCTGCTATAGTTAGGATTTTGTGGGGAATTATTTTTATGATTGCTGACAACCGATCAGAAGCTTACCTCAATGCCCTTGAGGAAGACGAAAATGAAGCATGGGAAGTAAACCAAGGTGAGAATGAAATTGAAAAAAGAAGAGAATTCAGAAAATCTCCTGATTCAACCTCTGGAGAGGTCAAACTCGACCTTCGTAGAGGACAAAACAACAACTTGCCTAGATTAACTTGAAGATAGAATTTCTTCAGCGTATGATCACACCAAAATCATACACCTTTTTATTAGCTTTTTCTTATACTTTTTGAGTGTTTTATGCTTGATTATGCCTTATATTGGTTATAATTGTGTTCATAGGTGTTGACAAGAAGAAAAGTGCAAAATCATCAATTTTGTACCTTTGTAGAGCCTTTTTGGATGATTTATGACACAAATATTTTCCAAGGAAGTTTTGGATGAAGAATGGAGCCATCATGTTCGTGATTAAAGAGCTTGAAGAGTCAATTTTATGCTTATCAAGTCATAAAGTTGATTACTTGGTGTTTTCAAGGCAAAGGAGCAAAGACAAGTTCAAGGCAAGAAGACATGTTATGATGATGAGCTATGACACATCCTATCTGGGTGATCAGGCGAAACACATGAGTCTTCAGACAAACCATGTGGGCACCCAGCTGGAGTCGTGACACTGCCCACCTAGGTTCTCAAGCAAACCACATGGGTGCTCATGGCAACCATGTGGGCGTCCAGGTGGAGTCGGGGTCCTTGTTCCGTGCGCGCCCAGCAGCCAGCGTCGACACTCCCATGTCACTTCCTCTTGAAGCTACTTCAATACTTTCCAGATTTGGCAACAGTTCGAGAAAACAGCCATAACTTTTGATCCAAAGCTCAAAATGAGGCATATGAATATGTGTTGGAAAGCTAACTCCAAGAGCTACAACTTACGTGTTTTGGTCGAAGCCCAGATTTGACGTTTTCATGGAGAAAATGCCCCTGAAGTTTGCAGACAGAATCTGTTTTGGGCCTGACTTGCGTTTTTGATGAATTGAGCCCATATAACTTATTTGGGTTTTGATTTTTAACTCCAATTTTTGTTTTTTCAAAATTAAAACTAACCCGAAGTGGCTCAACATACCATTTTCAAGCCACTTTTAACTCAAGAAAAATAATAACTTTAAGCCAAGATCTCAATTTTTGAAATCAAAATTAGCTCAAATAGAAATGAAGGATCAATATGAATCATTTCTAACTCAAAAATCAAAACTTTAGTTATTTAATTAACCCTAATTCCTAAACCCCTTAACTTAGTCCAATTTAAGTTATCTAATTATACAAAACAAGCCCAAAGCTACTTAGTAATAGTAAGTCCAAATCAAGAATAACAAATAAAGATCAAACAAATCAAGCCCAAATATATATAAACAAGAAGCCCAAATAAACAATACCTGAAGTGGGCCGAATCTTGCGGGTTGGACAGGGTTTTGGGTTTTAGCCGGGTCGGGTTTTGAGTATCCGGATCCAAGTTTTGGATCAGTATAAGCAGAAAAAATCCTAAAAGGGTTTCAAGCTTCTCCTTCTTCTTTGAACCGCGCTGAAACCCTAGCTCTTTAACCAACGCCGCCGTCGCCGCCTTGTACCACCATGGACCTCCGTAACCCGAAGCTCAAACCACCCTTAAACAACTTCCCTCTTCTTCCTCTTCACAGATCTGTCCTCAAGACCTCCACACTCCCATCGAATCCACCTAGATCTAAGGTAAACCGAAAGCCAAAGTCTGAAATCACCCAAGCTCCGCTCGAACCACCACCGCAAACTTCAAACTTCATCCAAACTTCATCTTAACCCAATTATTTTCAAGAAACCCCTCTCCTTTTCGTTCCATCAATGAACCTCTGCTTTGAAGCAAGTTATTCTTCACGTTACTCTCATCTTTTTTGAATTTGATTTGAGAAAAGCTTCCGGGCAATGAACTCTAGTTTTTATTCTTTAGAGGGGAGAAAGAAAATGAGAGAGACCATGAATATATGTGCGTCAGGTATGAGGAGTGTGAGGAGAAAAAGGGTGAAGAGAAATGATGAGGATCCAATGAGAGTGTCCGTGAAGAGAAAAAGATTTTTGGGTCTGTATATTTTTTTTGGAGAGAAAACAATGATCCGGAGAGAGAAATTTTAGGAGAGAGAGAGAGTCTTGAATTTCTCTCTGTGCCAGGAATGTCTGTGTTCATCCCATCGAAGGCCGAGATCCCTTTCTATGTCGAGTCCTCTCTTGAAGATAAGAAAGAAACTTTTTCCAACTGCCTCTGCCAGCTACCTTGTGATTCCCTCTTATCCTTTTATTTTTGATTTCTTTTCTCCTTTTTCCATTTTTTTCTCTAACCGATTCATTTGTCTCCTTTTGCAGGCTTGGTTGCCGAGAATTTAGGGAATGAAAGTGGGAATGGTGAGCTGTCCAGTTAGCTTTCTCTCTATGTTCTGTTTATAATCAAATACAATTGAGAATTTTACTTGTGTTGAGTTGGGTTTGTTGGTGAACTTGTGCCTCTGGTTGGAATAAATTTAACTCCTCTCATGGTCCTTATTGCATCTGTTAAAATAAATTTCATTGTGTATTTGATAAAAGTTATTCTTGGCTTCACGTTTGTTTGACCCTGATTGATATGCTCTGCTAGCCTATTTTAAATTGCCAACTGCCCTTACTTGTTCACTGTGGCAATATTTTTGTTTAAAATGAGCACCCTGCTGCCCTTAACTGTTCTTATTCCCTGGAATTGTTTATGATGTTGTTTTCCTGCTTGAGTATGCTTGTTGCCTTTACTTCTTGATGCCTTTCCCTCATGGTTCACTAAAGTTCAAGCGTCCTTGTGTTCGATTGCTTGGAATGGCATTTGATGCTCTGCCATTGTCTTATTGATTTTGTTGCGTTTGTTGTTCATGATTCCTTTGCTGGCTTTGTAAATCTGCTTTGATCATTTCGGTCATGCGACTTGCTGGGTGTGCCCTTGATTGCTGCATGGTAAGATTTTTGATGTAGTTACTCTTATTGCTGCCTTCAATTAGACTAACATGCATACCAAACTTTGACCTTGGCTGAGTGTTCTTTTTTAGCTTGATTGAATTTCTTCCTATTTTGTCCAATTGTGTTCTTTCGGTATGCTCTATATCTACTTAAGGCTTTGCAATTCATCAACTGCTTTTTCCATGCCTTGCATGTTCATGGTTGTTACAAGCTGAATCTATGTAACATGCTTGCTGAATTTTGGCTTGCCAGTTTCTTTTGATGCCCAAATGGTAATGCCACAGAATGCACTACAACCTTTGTCTTGTTTACTTTGTGTATGGGTTTCTTTCTTGCTTATTTGTTGTCTGCCTGCTATTATGGTTTTAGGCTATACTGGCGTTTAGGGAACAAGAATTGATCTTGGATCCCTTTCCCAATTCAGCCGAGAGCAAAATGTCCCTCATGCTTTCATGCTATTTTTCTTGCATATGTTCTGTTGTGAAGCTCTTCGTTGGCTTGCTTGTTTTCCCTTGCTTTGTGCTTTACTAATCTCGTTAGCACTCTCACCATTCCTCTCATGCACAACCCTGCACATGAGGTCTTCTAAAAGACCTTCAATGCTCAGGTGCATGCTTGTTTGACAGCCCTGAATGTTTTTTTTTTTTTTGCTTTGTTTGATGTTGCTGCACTGCCCTTGCATTCCATTTATGCCCTCCGATCCTTTCTCGGCTAACATCAATTAATGGTATTTAGCCTTGAACTTGGGGAGCACATTTTATTGACATCTGTACTTTGCAGGTGATGAGATCACTGCCCTTAGGGTTATTTTGTGCTTTTGGACCATTGAGGAAGCTTTGGAGAAGGAAAGAAAGGGCAGAAAAATGTCCAAGAGAAAAACCAAAGGAAAATAATCTGATCATCGCTAAAACTAGTAAATGTAAACTCTATTTGGTGTTTTTCTATGTGTAATCTATATGAAATGCAAATGATCAAAATGAGAATAATGAAATTTTCAATTTCCAATTTCGTATTTTGCAATAACAATACCACAATGCACCTATTTAGTAGCAGATGAAAATGTACATTTTACTTATACTATGCTATGTGAGGAAATGCCAAATTAATCTAATTTGATGCAAATTAGTTTCGCAAAGTGATTTTATATTAGAGCAACCAATTAAAGTGCTAATGCCAAATTACCATTTATGCACTAAAACTATTATGCATGCCAATGCAATTTAACCAAACCCCCCTCTTTTTTCCTTTTTGATTTTTCAATGCAATTTGTTTTATGGACCTAATCGAATTAAATGCAAATGCCATGTGAACTAAATTGATCTAAATACCCGAATTGCAAATTAAGAAATAAAATGCAACAATAATAAATGAAGGCGCACATTAAGATTTTAGGTTTTTCTAATGCAATTTAGATGACTAAAAATGAATTAGCTTATTTAAATTAAAAGCGGACTTAAAATGACCAACATGCCCCCGAATGTGCAAATGAACAAAATGCCCTTTGGTGCACAAACGACCAAAAAGCTCATGGGTGATCCTAATGCTAATTAAGAAATAAATTGATCTGAATTAAAGGATATAGGCCAAAAATGGGTGTCTACACAGTTCCACTATTTTTTATTTTTGGACTCCCACGACGCCGCTCCTTCCTTTTCACGTGGACCAACGCCGACGAACCCAGACCAAGACATGCTTGTCAAAGATGCAATGGATTGAGGAGAATTGCATATTGTTTAGATGATAATAGCTCAGCAAATCAATAAGCCTTTCTATCACTCTTTCTTGTTTCATTAAAATTGCTATTGACATGACTTGTTTTGTTTGAATTAGGATTGCATATAGTTCTGTTATCTTAGTTTTTGATTTTCCCTTTTATCTTGCATATCATGTAGTGTAAAGGATCTAGGGATTACTTTCTTTTATGCAAGTTTGATCTTTTGATTAATTTATGCAAAGCATGATTTGAATGAATAAAGGAACTTTAGTTGATTAAGGATGCTGTTTTAGTTGACTAATGTTCTATTAAAATGCATAATGCTTGTTTTGCATATGTTTTGATTATGTTGTTGCAATTGCATGATTGTTTAACCACCCATATGTATGCATTGTTTCAATATGTGATTTTCATTCATTGTTGTGATTTGAGCATTCATGCTAAGCACACATTGAGGATAATGTGTAACTTAAGTGTGTGGGGGTAATCTATTAGTTTTAGATCCAAGAGTCAAGATATGGAGATCATTTTTCGAACTGTTTTGGATTAGTATTTGCATGAATGAAAAGCTTTTACAATGTTTTTGATGAACCAAATCTGCAAGTGCATAGAGTTAGTTGAAGTAATAAATCCTAGTGTAATCCAGGTGTCGAACCCACAGAGAACAATTAATCCTCATTATAATTAATTCTATTAAATAAGGAAATTATGAGAAATTATCAAGACAGTTTAAAATTAAGAGCACTTAAATTATAAAAGCAGAGAATTAAATAAGATGTGAAGACAATAATTGGAAAGCTTAGGGTTTCAGGTTTCACCTAATTGGGAAATTACTACTCAACCTATGAATTGAATTAATGGAAAATTAGAATAGAATTACACTTAAATACCTATGTGCTCCGTCAAGTCTACACATGAATACCTAACTAATTAGATTCACTATCCGTCAATGTAAACTGGATAATCTAGGTACCTAATTAACTAGATTCATTGAGAACAAGTACTTATTCACCTATCAAATTAGCCTAAGATTCATGTCTGATCCAGCCTAATTTTTCTATTTTCCTAGTGCACAGATTATGCTTCTCCTGTCAGGACATCACACAATCCCTAAAACAATCTATATGTTGATCAGACATATAAATCTCATGAAGAACAAGGAAAATAAATCCAACATAAGAGAAAATCAATTCAAAACATAAAATCAAGTAATAATTTCCACTTGGCTACACCTTAAACCCTAATTAAGAATCTAGCTACTCATTATCATGAATAAAAACAAAAGAAAAATTTTATTGAAGAACATAAACATAAAAGTAATAGAGAAAAGAAATCTTAGACTGATTCTCCAAGGAAATCTTCTCTCCAACAAGGAAATAGTTTTGATGAGCAAAAGGTAGTAAAAATAATCCTAAAAGTCTGTATTTATAGGGATACATAAAATCATGAACTAATTTGGACTAATCAGGGGCAAAATTGGAAAATCTGGAAAAATTGGGGAAATTTCCGTCAGGCCTAACTTGGAACTAGCTTAGGTTTCAATCCGGCCCCAACTTAGGACAGAAAGGTGCCACAACTTTGAAGGTTTCCCGAACTGGTAGGGCAAGTCGGCCCTAAGTTGGACTTCGTCAAGATTTCGCCGATCTTCAACTTTCTTCAACGTTTTCACTCTCTTCAAGTCAAAATTAGCTTCCAAGTCCTTAATGAACGTTGTAGAGCCTTGAATCCTCTCTTCACGGGCACTTGAATTGACTCGAACGGATCTTCGGATTGAAAGTTACATTTTTCTCCCTAAAATCACTCCAAATTAACCTACAAGCTCAAAAACACAAAGTGTGAGAAATTATCATAAAAGCAATGGAAAGTGCAATATAAATGGTCCAAATATAATTTAAATAAACGCTAAATAATGTAAATTATTGCACTTATCAAATACCCCCACACTTGGCTTTTTGCTTGTCCTCAAGTAAAACTAAAACGAAAATAAAATCCTAAACTAATGCAAAATATTGATTCCACTTTCGTAGGAATATGGCGGCACTTAGCACGTGACGCAAGCCTTTAAACCCCTATGTGAACATAGTGGAGGAGTTATAGTCTCCTGAGAGCTTATTAGAACGATACCGCAAACATTGCTGCATATGAAAGTTAGTTCCATAAACAATTTAAGAACAATTTTCAAATTTTGATTTAAAGTAAAGTAGGCTGCAAACTTCAAAGGGTTGGATACTTTTCAATACAAGTCATTATCTAACAAAAGTAAAGCACAAATGGTTAGTTCATCATCGAAATCATTTGCCTCAAAAGAGCAATAAGAAAACAATTTTTAATAGCTACTTACCATAGGCTTGTATCTCATCTACATCTCCACTACAACCATATCAAACCACAAACCAAAATATATATGCAAGTGTATGAGTCGAAAGGTCTTTATAAGGGTTGTAATGGGGCCAAGGGACAGTGAGTTAAGAAAGAGAGGATAAGGAAAATCAAAGTATTCAAGAATTGAGTAGAGCATAACTAATCATGAATTGGTTAATCAAAGAAAAAGGCTAAATATATTCAATAAAGGCAACAAACTGGCTACTATTGACAATGTAAAAATGGTAGGCATCCTAAGGCACTAACGGTCCAAACAAACGCCTTAGTCATCCCCATACACAATACATAAACATTCTAAACCAATCATACTATAATCCAATTAGTCTCGAAGAGATTTGACACAAGTTCTAGAAGTAGCAAAAACAAATTTTTGGACCCAGTTGACAAGCATTATCTTCATTTGACAAACTTTGACAACCATTTGTAAAAGTAGTTAAAATAATGACACTATTGATGATATCAACTCTAGAAATTGCCAAAAACCAAAACATATTTTGAAAATTTTAAATAAGAACTAACATATGCCTTAATGCAAATGCAATGCATGACACAATTAAAATAAAATGCATTAACAACAATAAACAAAACAATAAAATCTGCCAATGCAAAATAAACATGCTAATTAGGATGACAATAACTAATTAACCAAAAACAAATTTCAATTTGTCTCCCCCCCCCCCAAACACACTTAGAACAACATTGTCCTCAATGATGTAGCACAATATAAGAAATTAAAAGAAAAGGAAGCGAAAACTCCCTCATAATTGCGAAATTAGAAGAACGTTTGAGCTTGCTTCGGATTTAAGTGTGCGGCACATAAATCAAAGAGAACTCAAAAGACAAAAGCATTATCCAAATGGAAGTAATTATTACAGTCATCCAAATGGCAAGGAAAAAGAAAAAGAAAAATAAAGTCTAGATAAAATGCAAAAGAAATAAATCCTGACATGAGATGTCATGCTTCCTAACAGTACAACCTAACATAATTGGTGCCAAAATCACTGCTCTGGAGGTGGAGGAAGTCTATCAAGGGCAGTCTGAAGCATGGTCATCACGAACTGAAGTGTAGTTGCCATCTACGCAAATTGAGCTTCCAAAACATTGAGGCGCTCATCAAAATGCTCAACAAACTCATGCCAATTCTTGGGTCGAACTCGCCTTGAGGAAGTAGAAGTAGAAGCATCGGCAACCCTATCCAACTTAGCTTGGACCTCATCAATGGCCTCAGTACCATTGGCATTAGCATTATCCATATCCGCTGTCCTTTCCTCCAAGAACTGATTAACCCACCAATCACCTTGCTTCCTATATCGGAACTCCTTCATTGTGCGTGCATCCAATATATCACTCTTAGTATTGAAAACTTCTCTCGCTCCAGTCACATCAACACGCTCTTCTTCCGAAAGTCGGCTAATAGTCAAAGGAAAGACAATGGCCTTGTCTTTATTTTTACTAGTGATCACTTCCCACATAGCACTAATGATAAAAGGAGAGAGAGCAATACCTTCAAGAGCACCAAGACCAAAGAATATTTTATTTCCATGACAAAGATGTGTTGAGTGCGCAAGTCATTATGTCCATTAGCCTTTGGTTCCATATTGAAGTGAAGCATATAAACAACAAGGCGTTGTGGAATATCCAAAAGCATAGTTTTGTAAATCAATTTCTCATCCTCCATAATGTGAAACCTTTTTGTAGCCACATCTTTATCCCAAGTATCATCTGCCTTTAATTTGGATAGGTGAAACTCAACTGGTTCACCTTTAGGAGTCAACTTTAACCACTTATCAATCTTGGCAATGAAAATCTCCACATCCTTACCCTTGACAATGGAACGAATAGGTAGGCCTCTTTCATCCGACTGGTTCTTCACATTGGCATAAAATTCCATAACCAATTCATTGTAATACTTGCCTTTAATTTGAAGCACATTCTCCCATCCAAGAATTCCAAAGTTCTTGCTAACCCCATAATGAGCATCTATGTTTGGATCAATTGTTTTTTCCACAACAAAAGTGTTATTGTAATGCTTATCATACCACTTTTTAGCAAAATCAGAGATAAACCTTGGGGTATCATTGCTAGGTGGTGGAATGGGTCTAGGTGGAGATGGTGGTGGTATTTGGGAAGAGGTAGCAACCTTCTTCTTCCCTTTTTCTTTCTCAGTAGGGGTTGCTTTCCTTTTGGGAGCTAATTTTATAGGTGTGGGACGCATGATTCACAAGAAATTGCTGAAAAGGTCCAAGCCATTATCATCAGTAGACAAATACCAAAGAAACACAAAATTTCCCAAGCTTCAACAGTAGGCAAAATACACAGAAAATCAAGTTCCACCGACAAGCAATTCACCCTACTTGAGCTCTATCAGAATCCAATAACCCAACAATAGTTTGGTATGAATAACCAGTAAATAAACAGAAGTATGCAGCAACCAACAATTTCTCAACCAAATGCAATCCCAACAAATTCCGTATAGCAGTGATAATTCCCAATCAATCACAAAATTCTGAAGTTCAACAGCAGTTAAAGTTCCAAAAGATGTAATTGGTAAAAGCAGCAACAAATAATCAACTAAAATCTCAAGCCATTCCAAACCAGCGAAACCAGAAGCTATCTCCACAACAGATCTAAAACAAACTAATATGCTAAATTCTTGAAACTTCAACAACCCGATAGGAAATTCCCCAAATTCGATGAATTTTACTTGTAAGCAATCAATGAACAACCCAAGACCCATAATTGAAATTAAGAGCAAAATCTGAAGGGAAATCCAAAGGGAAGTAAGATTAATCTTACTTGAAGGTAGAAGCGAAATCCGAAGGGAATAATGAGCCCTTTGTCAAAAACGTCAGCCCCAAATCGCAAAGTTAAAATTTGCTCTTGCGGTGATTCGATGGATCGAGGCTGGGTTTAAGAGGTAAAGGTAAATTTCAGGAAAATTTTCAGAAATTATAAAGTAGTGAATAGGTTGGTTTAAACTAGGTTTTGGTTGTTTGGAGTCCGGCAACAGTTTAGAGAAGACACTGTAGCAGTCACGGCTGAAAAGATGGAGAGGCTTGCTGAAACCCGACGCCGGTTGAAACTTGATCTGGCGCCGATTGAAGTTGGGACCGAGTGAAGACAGTAACAATGGTCGAGATCTTCAAAACAAAAGCTTGGAATGACTTTTGTTGAAACAAGGTTGGCGCCAAGATGAGGTGCAAAGCGGCCCCGAGTCAAAGCAGAAGCAAATGCTAGTTCCCCTATTTGAAAGCTGACGCCGCATTAGATCAAAACTTGGGGCCGGGTCAAATCAAAAACCTCAGGCCTGTTGTGCGAAACCAAGCTGGGTCGGGTTGGGGGGTAATTCGGGCCCAGGCTGAAAACTAAAGCCCACTGTCAAATCTTCATGAATCAGCCTATATATTATTAAATTTCAGCCTAATCTTTGTTGTTTCTCACCAACCGCCCATGCAATCAACTCCAAATTTAAGCTAAATGAATTTTCTTTTCTTCCTTGCTGACCCGATTCCATTTTAGCACCAATATATATGTAATGCAAGATGAAATTAAAAATACAATAAAATAATCAACTAATAAAAAAAAATGTATGAGGGAGTAAACTAAAAGAAATGCAAATGCACTAATGCAATAAGTCTATCTTCCAAACTTAAACAAAGAAGTAAGAGAATTTTTAAGAAATTAAAGCATAAAGAAAAATTTAGAACTCCCCTTTTTCAGTGCTTCAAGAATCGAAGATGTTAACTAAATAATTTACCTACAAAAGAAAACAAAATTGTTAGTAAAATAAGATATACGAAAATATAAGCAATAAGATTAAAAATAAAATAAAATAAGTTAGAAATTGGGTTGCCTCCCAACAAGTGCTTTTGTTTAATGTCGATGGCTCGACGGAACTTTGAGGTATTTATTCGGAGAATGTGATTTTCTGAACATGTTGCACATATTCTCCTTCGAAATAATGCTTTAATCTTTGGCCATTGACCACAAAAGGTCTCTTTTCGTCTCTTTCAATCTCAATTGCACCATAAGGATGGACTTTAATCACAACAAAAGGTTCAGACCATCGCGATTTCAATTTATCTGGAAACAATTTAAAGCGTGAGTTAAATAAAAGAACTTTTTGACCAACTTTAAATTCTCTCCTCAGGATATTCTTGTCATGCCAAGCTTTAGTTTTTTCCTTGTAGATTTAAGCATTATCATACGAATCTCTTCGAATTTCTTCAAGCTCATTTAGTTGCAACAATCGCTTCTCCCCAGCTGATTTGAGATCACAATTCACTGCTTTCACCGCCCAATAAGCCTTGTGCTCAATTTCAACCGGTAAATGGCAAGATTTACCCTTCACAAGTCGATAAGCTGGCATGCCCAAAGGAGTCTTAAATGCAGTCTTATAAGCCCACAAAGCATCATCAAGCTTCTTTGACCAATCTTTTCTAGTATGACTAGCCGTGTTCTCCAAGATAGCTTTGATTTCCCGGTTGGATACCTTTACTTGCCCACTCGTTTGAGGATGATAAGTGGTTCCACATTTGAAAGTGCACCCGTACTTACGCATCAAAGTCTTGAACTGATCATTCTGGAAGTGAGTACCATTGTCGCTAATGATAGCACGAGGTACTCTAAATCTAGAAGTATGTTTTTCTGAACAAACTTAACCACACTAGACCCTGAGTTGTCAGGCAATGCAGCAGCTTCTACCCATTTAGAAACAAAATCAACAGCAAAAAGAATGTACTTATTCTTACCAGATGGAGCGAAAGCTCCCATAAAGTCAAGTCCCCAAACATCAAAAATTTCAACTTCTAAAATACTTGATTAAGGCATCTCATGCCTTCTGCTTATGTTACCAGTTCTTTGACATCGGTCACATGACATTACAAAGCTCATTGCATCTTTAAAGAGTGTACGCCAAAAGAAACAACATTGAAGTACCTTAGCGCCTGTTTTTGAAGCACCATGATGTCCCCCACAAAGAAGCGAATGACAATAAGTGAGAATAGAAACCATCTCTTCCTCAGGTACACATCTCTGAATGACACCATCTGCACAACTATGGAATAAGAGTGGATCATTAATCCAGAGTTGAGTACCTAGATAACCCTCTAATCGCGGTAAAACGTTAAACGGAAACCTCTTCCACATTCACGGTGATAGCACTTGAGTTCCCATATGTAGTGCTTAACTTCCGAAATGAACTTCCTTTTTTGGTGGTGATTAAGACCCAATGGAACTTTTTAGAGACCAAGAAGTTTACAAAGTCGGCATACCATGGGACATTAGCATCCTTTACAGCCATTAAGTTCTCATCTGGAAAGCTATCATTTATTGGTACATCATCCACCTTATCCTCTTGCTTCATTCTCAAAAGATGGTCTGCTACCAAATTTTCTTACCCTTTATTATCAAGGATTTCCAAATCAAATTCCTGCAAGAGTAAAGTCCATCTAATTAGTCTTGGTTTGGTGTCCTTTTTATTCAATAAATATTTCAAAGCAGAATGGTCGATATAAACAACAACTTTGGAACCAACAAGATAAGATCTAAATTTCTCAAAAGCATAAACAACAGCTAGCAATTCTTTCTCAGTGGTAGCATAATTAATCTGAGCATTATCTAAAACTTTGCTAGCATAATAAATAACATGTAATCTTTTATCCTGTTTTTGTCCCAAAACTGCTCCCACAGCATAGTCACTTGCATCACACATGACTTGGAATGGAAGTCTCCAATTTGGTGCAACCATGATAGGTGCTGATGTAAGTTCCTTTTTTCAACCTGTTGAAAGCAATCAAACAATTCTCATCAAAATTAAAAGGAACATCTTTTTGAAGAAAATCACACAAAGGCTTAGCTATTTTAGAGAAATCCTTAATAAAACGCCTATAAAAGCCTACATGCCTAAGGAAACTCCGAATAGCTCGAACTGAGGTTGGTAGTGGCAATTTGTCAATGACTTAAATTTTGGCTTTGTCCACCTCAATTCCCTTTTGTGAAACTTTATGGCCAAGGACGATCCCTTCTTGCACCATAAAATGGCACTTTTCCCAATTAAGAACAAGGTTTGTCTCTTCACATCGCTTAAGTACCTGTTCCAAATTAGACAAACATTCAACAAAAGAAGGTCCAAAAACATAAAATTCATCCATAAATACCTCAATTATCTTCCATGTCGGAGAAGATAGACATCATGCATAGTTGGAAAGTTGCAGGAGCATTGCAAAGTCCAAAAGGCATCCTTTTGTAAGCAAAGGTGCCATAAGAACATGTGAAAGTGGTCTTCTCCTGATCTTCTAGGTAATGTAAATCTGGTTATAACCTGAGTAACCATCTAAGAAACAATAGTCAGCATGCCCAGCTAATGTTTCCAACATTTGATCAATAAAAGGTAAATGAAAGTGATCCTTTCTAGTTACCGCATTCAGTTTGCGGTAATCAATGCACACTCTCCACCCAGTTTGCTTCCTAACAGTGATACCTCCTTTCTTTAGAACAACTTGTACAAGACTTACCCAAGGACTATCAGCAATCACATAAATAATTCCTGCATCAAGTAATTTAAGTACCTCATCTCGCACAACAACTTTCATGTTTGGGTTGAGTCTCCTTTGATGCTCCACATTGGGTTTGTGATTCTTCTCCATGAGAATCTTGTGTATGCACACTGATGCACTAATGCCTTTAATGTCAGCAATGGTCCAGGCAATAGCCATCTTGTGCTTTCTCAAGACTCGTACAATCTTCTCTTCCTGCACACTAGATAAAGAAGATGAGATAATAACAGGATAAGTATTTGATTCGCCCAAGAAAACATACCTCAAATGAGAAGGAAGTTGTTTCAATTCCAGTTTTGGTGGTGCTTGGCAAGAAGGTAACAATTTGGGTTTCCTTTGTCTAAATTCTTCAATAGCTAAACATTTATCAAAAGAATCACTACCTTCTAACCTAGCAACATAATCATGCAAAATTTCAACAACTTCTTCATCACCTAAAGGCAAAGTTAAACAAGGAAGAAGAGGATCATCACTTATCATTTTAACAATATTCTCATTCACAGATTCATCTAGCACATCAATTCTAAAACAATAATCTTCGAAAGGAAGACTTTTCATGGCTTTGAAAATACTAAATTCATCCTTATCCTCACCAATACTCAAGGTGAGTTTACCAGCTGCAACATCAATCAAAGCATGGGCAGTAGCCATAAATGGTCAACCCAAAATCACAGGCACATCCACATCATATTTCGTCTCCATAACCAAAATATCAACAGGAAATATCAACTTATTAACCTTTACCAAAAAATCCTCTACAACAGCTATAGGATATCTTACCGAACGATCTGCTAATTGTAAGGAAATTGTTGTAGGTTTGAGGCCTTCCAATCCAAGTTTCCTATAAAGAGACAAAGGCATCAAATTTATGCTAGCACCTGAATCAGCCAAACACTTGACTACACTTAACTCACCAAAGTAACAAGGTATAATAAAACTCCCTGGATCCTTTAACTTAGGAGGTAGTTCCCTCTGAAATATGGCACTACACTCCTAAGTCACAGGTACGGTAGAATATTCTTCTGATTTCTCCTTGCTTGACACAATCTGTTTCAAGTAACTAGGCATTTTGGCAAGTGCCTCAACAAAAGGTATGTTAATAGTAATCTTCTTGAACAAATCTAAAAACCTTTTGTAATTATCCTCATCATGTCTCTTTCTTAACCTTTAAGGATATGGAATAGGTGGTACATAAGGCTTAATTGGAGATTGAGAAGTTGATTTACTCACCTGAGCTGTGCTTACCTCATCGTCATCAACATCCACAAGTTCATCTTCCTTTTGAGTGGTCTTTACTGCTTTCTCTTTGGTGGCATCAGTCTCCACAAGTTTTCCACTCCTCATAGTGATGGCTCTACAATTTTCCTTAGGATTCACCATATTATCACTAGGCAATTGACCATTACATCTTTCACTCAATTGCTTAGCCAACTGACTGACCTGAACTTCAAGATTTCGAATGGCAGTTTGGTTAGATTGACTAGATTGTGCAAGTTGCAAGACCAATTCCTCTATCTTGTCAAGCTTTGTTTGAGATGATGATGGTTGAGGTTCTGCTGGAGGCGGTGGTTGTTGTTGCAGAGGTTGTTGAAACTGTTGTCAGGGCTGCTGGACTGCAGGTTGACCCATGGGTCTACTAGAAGAAGCACCTTGACCCCCCCCAAGAAAAATTAGGGTGATTCCTCATCCCTGGATTGTAAGTGTTGGAGTAAGGATTGTTTTGCTAGCTTCCAGTATTAGCAACGAATTGAGCCTTTTCTAACTGTGGACACTCGGAACTATCATGATATTCTGAACAACAATCACAACTCACATGAGGGTTAGAGGGTTTAAAGATAGCATTAATATTAGCTTTGTTCAACAAGGTAGCAATAGAATCAAGTTTAGCATTAAGCATAATAAAACTATCCACCGAATGCAAACCTCTCTTGGATACATCCCTTTCCCCAAAAAATTCTTCATTGTTGGATGCCATAGTTTCCATCAATTCCAGTGCTTCAGCTACAGGTTTCCTCAATATTGCACCACCTGCTGCAGAGTTCAAATTGGATTTACATTGAGATAAAAGACTATTATAAAAAGTTTGTACAAATAACCAATCTGGAACTCCATGGTATGGACATTTTCGTTGCAAATCCTTGAATCTTTCCCAGGCATCATGAACCGATTCGTTGTCACGTTGCTTGAAACTAGTGATGTCAATTCTCAGCTTATTGTTTCTCTCAAGTGGGAAGCACTTTGTCAAAAAGGCTGTGGTAAGCTCATCCCAAGTTTTGAAGTGGCTTGGAGGAAAAGAATTCAACCAAGCTTTGGCCTTGTCCCTGAGAGAATAAGGAAACAAACGTAAACGAATTGCTTCATTAGTAACATTATGAACCTTTACCGTATCATAAATTTCCTGGAAATCTGTTATATGCAACAAAGGATCTTCAGAAGGTATGCCATCAAAAGGATTTTGTTGGACCATTGTGATGAGGCCTGACTTGATCTCAAAGTTCTAAGCCTGAATGGTGGGCCTGGTTATGCTAGTTTGAGCATTGATAATACTCAGGATAGCATATTCTCCCACAGGTTTGGTGTCAACAACTTGTTCATTAGCCATGATTTCTTTTTGCCTTTTCTTTTCAAGTTTTGTTTGTGCTCGATTGAATTTGCAGAATTTCTCAATCTCAGGGTTGTACGGAATAAGAGCTTGAGAATCAGTGGTTGCTCTTGTCATACACTACCTGAAATCAAAGAAAAGAGCAGATTAAACGAAATAAAAATAAAAGATAGAACAAAGTAAGAATAGAAATTAAAGTGTTCCCCAGCAACGGCACCAAAAACTTGATGAACCAAATCTGCAAGTGCACTGAGTCAGCTGAAGTAATAAATCCTAGAGTAATCTAGGTGTTGAACCCATAGAGAACAATTAATCCCTATTATAATTAATTCTATCAAAGAAGGAAATTATGAGAAATTATCAAGACAATTTAAAATTAAGAGCAATTAAATTATAAAAGCAAAGAATTAAATAATTGAAAGCTTAGGGTTTCAGGTTTCACCTAATTGGGAAATTACTACTCAACCTATGAATTGAATTAATGCAAAGTTAGAATAGAATTACACTTAAATACCTATGTGATCTGTCAAGTCTACAGAGGAATACCTAACTAATTAGATTCACTATCTATCGATGTATACCTAATTAACTAGATTCATTAAGAACAAGTAATTATTCACCTATCAAATTAGCCTAAGATTCATGTCTGATCTAGCCTAATTTGTCTATTTTCCTAGTGCACAGATTATACTTCTCCTGTCAGTACATCACACAATCCCTAAAACAATCTATATGTTGATCAGGCATATAAATCTCATGAAGAACAAGGAAAATAAATCCAACTTAAAAGAAAATCAATTCAAAACATAAAATCAAATAATAATTCCCAATTGGCTACACCTTAAACCCTAATCAAGAATTTAGCTACTCATCATCATGAATAAAAACACAAGAATAATTTTATTAAAGAACATAAACATAAAAGTAATAGAGAAAAGAAATCTTAGACTGAATGTCCAAGGAAATCTTCTCTCCTATAAGGAAATAGTTCTGATGAGCAAAAGGTAGTAAAAATAATCCTAGAAGTCTATATTTATATGGATACATAAATCCTGAACTAATTTGGACTAATCAGGGGCAAAAATCGGAAAATATGGAAAAATTGGGGAAATTTACGTCATGCCCAACTTGGGGCCAACTCAAGGGTCAATCCGGCCCCAACTTAGGACAGAAAGGTACCGCAACTTGGAGGGTTACAACCTGGCCCCAACTTGAAGGGCAAGTCGGCCCCAGCTTGGATTTCGTTAGAATTTCGCCGATCTTCAACTTTCTTCGACGTTTTCACTCTCTTCAAGTCAAAATTAAGTTCCAAGTCCTTAATGAAAGTTGTAGAGCCTTGAATCCTCTTTCCACGGGCACTTGAATTGACTCGAACGGATCTCCGGATTGAAAGTTACGTTTTTCTCCCTAAAATCACTCCAAATTAACCTACAAGCTCAAAAATACAAAGTGTGAGAAATTATCATAAAAGAAATGGAAAGTGCAATATAAATGCTCAAAATATAATGTAGTCTAAATAATGTAAATTATTGCACTTATCAGTTTTCAATAGTTATTTTGAGTTTGTTGATGAGATGGACAACTAATGAGAAACTTTTTCCAAAATATTCTGAGTAAAGGTTTTTTCGCTTACAAAATTTAGCAAGTGATAAGTTACTTTTAGTGTGAAAATGGATTTTCAAGTGATTTTATTCCCTAAACTTGTATCACATTCGATCTGAATTAAAAGAAAGCAAACAAAGACCCCTTTGAGCTTCATTTCTAAACCCTTATTCCTTTGAACTTCATTTTTCCCTTGAACCCTATTAATCATAAATTCCATTGGTTCTTGATAAAGTGATTCAAAGAGTAAGCGTGGGGGGATTTATATTGATATATAGAGTAAAAGAGATACTTCTGATTTTACCATAGTTGTCACTCTGAAAAATGGAGTAATAAGAAGGAAAAAAGCGGATAAGAGGCATGGTATAGAAGTGAGGAAGTATTGTCTCTCTAGAAAAAATATAAGCACCAAAAACAGAAGCGTGCAAACAAGTTCAAAAGTGCCAAACAATTATACAAATCAAATTTAAAGGCACTAGTGGAGGATGTGATACGAAAGTAAAGGAAAAGTATGCAAGAAAGCATGAATGAACCCATTAATGGGCTAGTAGCTAGCCCCAAAACCGCCCATATACATTAACTTTATGACACTCTTTTTCTTTTCTTTAAGACTTGTTTTCACCCATGAAGTTATTTCTTATCTTTGGTGGTTATTACTTTGTCTCATTGATAGGGTGCAAGTACAAGTTTGGTTGAGTAAGCACTTGATGTTCATTGGTCTATAATGATGGAATGCTTATTTACTTGTTGCTTCTAGATTGAGATTTAAAAGTGGTTAGACATTGATTGGAAAACTGTTTTGAATTGTTTGGAAGATATTGAGACTTACTTGAATGGCGTTGAACATATTGTTTTTGCTACCTTTGTGAGTGTACATCTCTTTGAAAACACTAGAAAGATCTCTCTAATGTCTATATCCTAAATGTTTGTGGGTATCGTTCTAGTTAAGTAAGCCCTCATGAGACCATAACTCCTCCTTTATTGTCTTCGATTAAAGGTTTAAAGGCTTGCTTCACGTGCTAAGTGCCGTCGTACACCTATGAAAGTGGAATCAATACTTGCATTAGTTTTAGTTTTTACTATTTTATTTAGTTAGCTTGCTAAGGGACTATCAAGGTTTAAGTGTGGGGGAATTTGATAGGCATTTATTTACCTTAATTATTTGTGCTTAATTTGATGATTTTTAGGTGCCTATCCTTTGATTTGATACTTAATTGCTTTATTTTTGTCTTATAGGTGCTTTTGTAGATATTAATTATGAAACAGGACAAACCAAGTGATTCTGTGAAGAATCTGGAGAATTAATCCGAAGATCGAGTCTTTAAGCTTTCCCATGGAAGTAACGTTCATATTGGATGCAATTGGGTAGCAAAAGCGGAAAAAATTACGTGAAGATGCATTGTTGAGGTTACCCAGGAGCGGATACCCCTACCCAGGTTCGGGAAGCCTCATACTTGTTGCGAAAATTCAATATTCAATTTCTGGTGCCACCCGCTAGCGGGCACCCTTGCCCGGGAGCGGGTGGAACTCGACAGATTCTATTTTTTAAGCTGATTTTCCTACTTCAAATGGGCTTTTTCTCCAAGATCTCATCATCAAACTAATCCCACAACCCTTGGACTACATTTAGACCATAGTTAGCTATTTTCCTAGTCTTTTTAGGATTTTAAATATATTTATTAGATATTTTATTATTTTCCTTAGTTATTTAGGATTAGGTTTTAGCCCCTATATAAAGGGAGCCTTTTTACACAAATCTATAATCTTTCTCTACCTATCCTCTTCTTTTCTCTAATCTTTGTTCCTAGTTTTCATCAATATGAGATAAGTTTCTCTTTCCAATTCCATGCTTAGACTTTTAGGTTGATTTGTAAGATTTATCTTGATATTTTATGATTTCAGATTTATTATTTATGATTTTATGATTCTAATTGAATTGGATGCATGCTTATTAATTAGGGTTATATATCTATTGCTAGTTGGAATTCTATACCGTTTGGTTAGATTTCGCATGGTAGCAACTAGTTCAATGAGAGGGGTTATCGAAAGATAGCTGGAAATCACTAGGAAATCATGAATGCAAATTGAATGCTTGCCCGTTTGTGAAATGCTATTTGTGTAGGCTATAATTCACCATGGTTAATGTTGTTGAACCTTGAATTCTATTGTGCGTTTGCCATAGGGTTAGGACCTCAATTAAGCTAGTTAATAGTGTTCGCTTTAATTAGTATTGTGGTGAATTCATGGGATTAATTAGCGTTTGTTGTTAATCTACACCTTCTATCTTGATGAATATGTTAATATCTTTTGTTTCAATGATCAGATCAACCTAAATAGTCGATGCTTGGGATTGGAGTATTTATATATCTTGTTGCTTAATTTTATTATTTTCTTGTTTTTTATTTTTATTGTTCACTTAATTCACAAACCCCAAAAATTGTTAGTTTTAGAATTAATTAGAGTAAAGTAGTTTACACAACTCTTTCTGTGATCGACCTGATCTTACTCTATCTATATGATAGTTTAGTTAATTTATTTTTGGTGGTAAACGACACCCATTAATAATAATAATAAACCACAGACCACCACAAAGGTTAAATACCAAATTATTTAGTAATGGCAGCGGGTAAGGTACCCGTAAAGCTTTTTCCTACAGATAAAATTAATTGGAAAATTTAAAACTCGCTTAGAAAGCTTAATCTGAACTTGGATAGACCCAATATATATCTATACTATATATAAAAGTACGAATAAGGGGAAAGTTTATGTTTTCCGATTGTACCCTTATTTCTTAAACATGATTCTAAATTGACATTATTAAAATATATTTTAATTATGCCATTATTATTAAAATATATAAAATTGCCAATATGTTTTGATTATGTCATTATTAAAATATATAAAATTGCCATTATTAAAATATAAAGTCCTAACCATTAAAGGATTTTGATTTTTTTTTGGCACAAAAAGAGCAAAAGGATTTTGATTTTAAATTATATAAAAAAATATAATATCGATAATATAAAAAATATGAAAATATATAATATTGACATAAAATTTTAATAAATAGCATTTTTTTCTTATGCAATATTAATAAATATATTATCAATATATGTGGTTATAAACTTTTTTTATTAATATAGTTCTTCGTATTAATTAATTTAGAGGAACAAAATTTGAACATCCAATATGAATTAATTTGTAAATTTTTTTTGTATATAGACTGTTAATTTTTCTAGGTTAAGTTGATGAGTTTGGACATGAATTTATCTATAGTTGTACTTTTGGAATTGAAATTGAAATGCTTTATAAAATCGCAAGAAACCATACTAAAAATTAATCGATAGTGATTAATTATCCAAAATTAATTGTAATGTGCGCACATGTATATTGTGTAATGCATAATTTTTAATAAGGATATATTGAGTGATTAATCTTTAAATATTTTTTTTGTGAAATCTTTAAATCATGGTATATATAATGCTTTATGAGTTATCAAGGGCTCGATATTTACGAAATGCTTAATTTAGGGCCCATTATTCAAAAAATCTCGAATCATAGTCCAACGTTGTTCAATATGAATGATATATGTTTGTACTATTGAACGGACAAGCTCAATCTAAGAATGAGAGAGTTTAATATGAATGATTCATATATGCTACTATATAGAGGAGTTCAATGTGATAATGATATATAATTTCATAGAGAGATTATCGAAATTTCATATTATGGTATCAACAATTTATAGGGAAATGAATAAAATTTCATAGAGAGGTTATCAAAAAAATCATATGGAGGTTATCAAAATTTCATAGAAAGGTTTATTAAAATTTCATAGTTAGGTTATCAGTATTTCATTGGGAGTTTATCACAATTTCATAAGGTAATCATCAAAATTTCATAGTGTGGTTATCAACATTTGGTGGTTATCAAAATTTCATAAAAATATTTAATTAAAACACGCTGGCCAAGTTAAAACTAGTAATAATTAAACACATGAATTTAGTTATTGCATCAGGTGGAATATCCATAATTTTGAGATACGTACTGAAGCTCAATAAAAAATGCACTACCCAAATCATACACACCCAAATTCGATTAGAAATCGTTATTTAACCCAAACCCGACATTTTTCTTTTTTTTGCATATTATTAAAGAAAAACAAAATTTTAATCTAAACTCCCCAAAAAAAAAACTAAAGCTAAATAATTATACTTAAAAATAATTTAAGATTTTAAATAGTTTGTTAATTTGTTTAAATACCTATATAAGAAGGCTAATTGTTGAAATTGGTCCTTAATGTTTGCAAAAAATGCTCAAATAAGGGATTAAGCTTCTAATTTGATTAAATAAGTCTCTAGCGTTGAAAAATCGACTTAAATCAGTGACTGGCTTCAAAAACCAGGACCAAACCTTACAAATCTAGCTCTCATTTTAGGCTAATTGCTCAAATTGGTCCCTGATGTTTCTGAAAATGGTCAAATAGAGGCTAAACTTCTAATTTGGTTAATTAAGTTCTTGACGTTACAAAATCGGTTCAAATAAGTCCCTAGAATCAATCTAGTTCCCTAATGTTTTTGAATTTATCAGCTTGTCAATGTGATGCCAAGGATTGATTTGAATCGGTTTTGTAACATTAAGGACATAATTAACCAAATTAAAAGTTTATGCCCTTATTTAAGCATTTTTATAAATATTAGAGACCAATTTGAACAATTAGCCCTCATTTTAAGGACTAAACGTTATTGACCTTTAACAAATTATGTCCGATTGTTAATGCAATTGTATTAATATTCGTCAAAAAAAAGTTAAATTATCCAATTTTTTACAAGTTTAGGTTTACAAGATAAATTTGGTAGTTTAAGAACTAATTTTTTCCATGATTACAAGTTTATGGACTAATTTGTCTTTTCCTTCTTTTTTCAAAGCCAAATTGTCCATTAAATCTTTCTTTCTTTATTTATTTATACTAATAAGTGGTTGGTTCAAGTGGTCTATCAATTGTTCTCTTAAGTAAGGTCTTGACTTTCAGTCTTGTGAAAAGAGAAAATCATTTTTGGGAGAGTTTTATACATAATGAGTCAATCCGACTCAAACAAGATTAACTTGAAAATACTAAAAAAAAAAATAAATAGTTATTCATAAATTACTCCTGACTATACTAACGTATAAGACAATTATTTCCCATAAAAAAAAGATAAGACGATTAGTCTTTTTTTTTCCCCGAAAATTACTCCTGCACTCATTGTTTTTTAAATCGAACCGAACAGGTTGGTTCAACTGATTGAACCGGATACCGGTGGAATGTCCGGTCCAGATGAAATGGGAATTGCTTTTTTCTTTTTTACTTTGATCAACAACCAGATAAAATCGGTTGAACCGGATGGTTGGACCAAATTTGAACCGAATTGGACCGAATTTTTATGTTTAAAAAATATTTGAAGCTGGTAGAATTTGAACTCATAACCTCTCATTTCATTGAAAAAAATATATTTAGTTTTTTACCATTATGCCAGGCATTTTTAATTGATATATACTTGATAAAAGGTGCAATTGAAACAACTGATCGATCTAATCAGTCAGAACGCCGACCGAAGGATTGGACGGTTTAAGCCCCAAATCGGTTAGAAAAACCATGCCTGTACTATATATATGGAGTGGAATGAGAAATATTTATTTAAGCATAAAAATATATAAAGAATGGGATCCTAAGTTGTGGCCATAATAAATGTGACATGTTCCGCTTCACTTAATTAGATGGATGCAGCTCCAATGCTTTTATGAACAAGGAAATTAATGAAGTTATATAATAGTAATAAATATTACTCCCTCCTTTTATTTTTAATTGTCCCTTTTAATCGATTTATTTCTCTAACAAAAATAGTTAATTTCAATTAGTTTTCTAAATTCTATTACAATTTCACTTAATTTTCCTATAATGTCTTTAAGTCATTGATTCTCCCTGATTAAATGCATATTTGACCTTTTAATTAAATTTATGTTTCAATAAGAGTATTTCTGGAAAAGAAATATGAGGGATAATTAAAAAAAAACAAGGGGACAGTTAAAAGTAACAGAGGGAGTATATTATAGTGTACTTAGGGAGTATATTATAGTGTACTTAGATCTTATTAATATAGTTTCATGATTGAAATATACAGCTATTTAATTCTTTTACTCAGTACCTGATCTGCCTAGTGTCTAGGGTTGACCACCATCTACAATAAAAGTGTCCCCTTCTAATGCTGCAACCAACATAAAGATGCTCCCTCTCATACATGCAACAATTTCGACCGTGATTAATTTGCTACCACAAACCAGAGGATAAAATCTTTAAACGACCTATCCACGCAAATCCCCTCCCCCTCCCACCCCCACCCCTTCCTCTGCCCTACCCTACCCTATCCATTTCTTTTTGGGTTTTGGACTTAACGTTCCAAATAACAAAAGCAACCAATCAAAACATTAAAATAAAAAACAAGTATACCAAATTCCAAATACACTTATGTTTATACTCTTATTTTATACTCTCTCTGTCCCTTTTTATAACTTCCCTTCTAAAAGCTTTTTTTTAGGCCCATAATATAAGTCTACTTTCTAAATCCAATGTATATTTTACTTAATTTACCCAAGTTACCCTTGTTAGTAGTAACAGAATTTATGAAGAGAGATAGTGAATGAGAGGAAGAGAAAGAGTTGGTGGGGGGAGAAAGAAGAAGGGCAAACTTGGAAGGAGAAGATAAAAGATTATAGAATTTAGAGTTTTAATTGTATTTCTTAATATTTACAATACAGTTGAAAGGGACTTATAAAAAGGGACAGATGGAATAATACTAATTGTTGGTTAATTGACTTAGGCTCCGTTTAGTAGAACGGAGCAGTAGCGGTGCGATTGATACTGTTTAGCAACTGTACAGATGAGATTACACTGTACAGATTAGATTAGGTACTGTACAGATGAGATTATTAGAGCAGCGATTGAAACGGAGATTACACTTAAGCCTCCATTTGACCAGTGCACCGGTCCACCGGCCAAACGACCGGTGAATCGGTGCATTAAACATGACCTTAGTACCAAAGTCCTATCCACCTTTGTAAAATTGTAAGAAAATTTCTTATAATTATACCTACTATTAATTATGATAATGATAATTCTATTAATTTTATGAGTAAGACCCTCATTGAGTGTCATTTGGTGTTTGGTTTCTTTTGACAAATGTCAATTGTTAATTTCATAATTCTTTGTTTTTTATGTTTGTGTTCATTTTTTTTGGCAATTATGTTTGTGTTCCTTTAGTTTGAGAAAATTAAAAGACGTTCATCCTCTTTCTTCTGTTGTTCAATGAATGTCAAGGATAATATTATAGACCGAATTAATTAGAGGGGAGAACTGGAAGATTTTTTTTTTACCAAAACGATTATATAAAATAAATTATCAAATAATTATAAATTAATTATAAATTTCATTTCTTAACTGAATTTTCTTAAAAGAACTTAAAAAATAAAACAGCTGCACGCGAAGCGCAACCGGGAAGTTCTAGTTTAATTTAATTTTGAGACAAATCAATACTCACTTTGTTCCTTATTATAAGTCATAACTGAAATCTTCAACCAAGGAAAATTATTGAAAGTTAGTTGGTTTGTAAATTTTATACATATTTTAATCTACTTTCCATAACACCCTTAATTAAATATTCACCTATACACACATACTCATCCCCTTTCCTTAATTAAAGAAGGGTACATTTGGAAAATAAGTAATTAATGCTTTCTTGATAGCGTAAAATGACAAATAAAAAAGAACAAAGGGTTGTGACTTATAAATAGGAACAAAGGGAGTATTTGATTTAAAAAAATAAAAAGAAAGAAAAAATAATTCAAAACCATCGGCCTCAAAAAAGAAAATTAATGGTTGAGGTCGCAGCCTCTCAAGATGAGTTGGTTGAGGCCGACGGCCTCGCAAGGTGAATTGGTTGAGGCCGACGGCCTCCCAAGGGAGAATCAAAATTGAAGTTGATGGCCTCCTAAGTACAAAAATTGGTTGAGGCTGACAGCCTCCTTAGTGAACCAAGGGTGAGGCCGGCGACCTCCCAAGAGAAATTGTAGGTGGAGGCCGACAGCCTCTAAGGAAGCAGAAGCAACGACAATTGCCTGCATGAAGCTCCACTTAGTTGATTTCAGAAGGATAATCTTCAAATCAAGTGAAGACAATTCAAAACCGTGTCATTCTAAGAGAGAAAGGAATCAAGCATTGAAGTCTAAAGATTGCCATTGACTAATGATCCACAAGTGAAGCAATTAAGATTGATGGTTATGCCTTTATGGGAGAAAGACTAATCAACATCAATTAAAATCAATTTGAGGTTGACGGTGGAAGACAATATCAATTTGATATCGTTGATTGAAGATTAACAGTGTGATTGACATCTTAGATCAGCTTGAAGATCCCTTAATTCATGGATCTAGACAGATGGTGAGAATATATAAAAGGAGGATGCTTTAGTAAGAGGACTGTTGTATATTAGAGTCATAATCTTTCCTAATAATAATATTTTTTTGATAAATTGAAGTTATTTGATGAATAACTGTCAGATTCAAAATCTGCAGAAACATGAAAAGGTGTCTTTCTATGAGAGATTGCATCTTTAATTGGAGATGTGTCTATTCATTCAAAGGGTGTTTAACAAACCTCTTTAACACATCTCTTAAAGCCTATAAATACACTATGTTTCATTGGAATTATACACAACAATAACAACAAAAAAATTAGAATTCTTCTTACATCTCTCACTCTCACAAGATTCATTCTTCCTCATTACTTTTGGATCGGGTTCAAGTGTGTTCAAGAGAAGTTTAGAAGTGCAATCTTTATTTCTCTCTTTTAATAGGCATTGTATCATGGGGGTAACGTTTCCAAGAGTCCATTTGCACCATAGTGGGGAAACTATTATCCTTAAGAAAGCTTCCTGGAAGTGCCTTGCCTATTGCCTTTATTTCTTCTTCTTCTCCACTTCTTTTTCATTTGGTTGCCTCAGTTATTCTCATATACAACAATTTAAGGATAATAGTTCTTCTCCAATGGCTACTGCTGCAATCAAACCTCACAGCTTTGAAGTGGAGATACTTGAAAAACTCAATGACACAAACTACAAGCGTTTGAGCATGACGATTTACTGCCAAATCTTCTTGTTGAAAGTTGCATATGTTCTACATGAGTTCTATCGTCCTGGTGAAAGTCAATATGGAAACGTGGCTAGAGCATTGACAGAAAATCAAAGTTTCTACCATTATTGGTAGGTTACCTCCTTTATGGAAGGATTACCAAAGAATCTTGAAACATAAGAAGAAAAAAATGTCTCTTGATGACTTGATGAAGCACATTCAAATTGAGTTCGAAACAAGGAATAGGGATGAACTTGCGGATCAAGGAAAAGACACTAATGTGCATAATATTGAGGGTCCATCATCTACTTCTGTGAAGAATGAGAATAATTCTCAAAAGTGGCAGAAAAACTCTTCTAAGGAAAAGGGAAAATTCAGGAAGTTCAACAAGGATTCCAAGAAGGATTTTAATAAAAAGATGGGTCCTTGTTTTGTTTGTGGAAAGAATGGTCACTTTGCAAAAGACTGTCGTTTCCGTAAGGGTAAAAAAGCCTGAAGCGAATATGGTTACCGATGAGGACATGGTTGCTTTCCTTACCGAAGTCAATATGGTGAACAATGATGACAATTGGTGGATTGAATCCGGTGCAACTTGTCATGTGACTCCATTCAAAGTGTCTTCAAGATCTATGAAGAGATAGATGAAGACAAATTTGTTTTTATGGGAAACTCCTCCACATGTGCTGTTGTTGGCAAAGGAGTTGTCAAACTTCCTCTCACATCGGGTAAAGTCTTAACTTTACAAGATGTATATCACATCCCTTGCCTTAGAAAGAGTTTAATTTCTGTTAAGAAACTGGATTATCATGGTTTCAAAATTGAGTTTGATTCACAAAAAGTGATCATTGATAAGAAAGGATCCTTTGTTGAGAAAGGATCTGCTAAAGACAATGTGTATGTGCTTAATATCAATATAAACACACCCATGGTTGTTTAAAATGAATTGGTAGGTCTATCAAAAAAGGGAGGAGAACTCTTCGATATCCAGGTACGCAAGTAATTCATTTATTTGTGTGATATAATAGTATAATACTGCATTTGTGAATTTTTGAATTAGTTGGTAATTTCTTTCTTTAAAAAATGTTTTAAAATTTTTCAAGATGTGAATTTATTTATCTATTCATTTTTAAGAGTTCATTTCACAATGAACTCGATATTTTGTAAGATTACATGTTCAAGAAGAAATGAAGTGAAATATTGGAAAATCAATCATAAGAAATGTTGTGAGAAATCGCACATTTGAGATATCTAATATATATATATATACATATATATATATATATATATATACCAAATGAAGTTTTGACAAAAAAAAAGGTTGAATAAATTATTCACTTTTCTTGAAAAGAGATTTCTTGAAACCTTTTTGTCTATTTTCTTAAGAAAATGGTTTTGAAATCAAAGCAGTGATGTTTCAAAGTCTAAAGCCTATTAGATTTTTAATTGATACTTGAGTTGCAATAATGTTTGGGAAGCATGATATTTTTGTAATAATGTGTTGTATTGTTATCTTGTGGAAAATTCTCATGAGCTTGTATTTATGAGTTATATCAATTAAATATGTGATACTAACTTCTTTAAGAAGTCATGAGTTTTATGATTGGTAGGATTTCATGAATAAACCAAGTATATTGTGTAACGAGAATATGAACACTTTACAAAGGTGATCATTTCATGAAGGTTATAAATTGACAAATCCCAATAGGGAGATTATGAAAGATGACATGAGTAAAATACTCGCTAAGAATCTTTTAGCTAGTGAGGAATAGAGAAGGTAAATGGTGGATTGCATTATAATGCAATATATCATGTCATCCCACTTGAGAATGCCTTCAAAATGATTAAGAGGTCTTCCTTTTCAAACTAAATCTATTGACTAAAAGTGAGTTTCGAGAAGGAAATTTACAAAGAGAATTTTGAGAAGAAAACTCAAAAACAAATTATAAGTTTTGTTAAATCAAAACAAGGTTGGGAGTCAAAGATTTTAGTTAATGGAAGATTTGAACTTTGTAGTAGTCTATATTTCTATTCCGGAATTGAAAGGAGATATCATATTTTTCTATTACGAACGTAAGAATGCATGTGCTCATGGACAAGAAGACAAGTTGAGTTAGTGGAGACGAGTTCAAACGTTATGAGGTAAGTTAATCTTGAGATGATAGATTTAGTCTATCATATGGTTCATACTAATGAACTCAATGATATTAAAAACCAAATAACACTTTGGATTAATAGAGTTCCAAGTCTATGAGGGGTTAGTTGGTTAACATCAATATACCCCATTGCAAAACGTTTATAAGGTTGAAGAAATTGCTGAATTTTTATAACATACTATGAGAGGTATGGGACTCTTACCGGTTAATGAAAATAATCTTGATTGAATCCCATTCTATCATATTGATGTTAATTGAAAGATTCTACTCTTTAAAATTAAAGTGTAATCTTGTCTTTTGAAAATCATGTGCTTGAGAGTTCAAAGGCAATTCAATCTTGTATTATAGTAGGAATGTATACATGAGATGTAAGAACATTCCCAATGCATCATACTTGGAATAGTGGGGGTAATAATTTTTAAAAGTGAGACTATTCCTATAAAGTCCCATATCCAGATGCATTGTCAAATCCGCAACATAAAAGGCATGACTTATGTTCTTAATAGGCTTATAGCTTTCAAAGTGGGGTGAAAATCGTGGTTGTGGACACCGTTGATGAGTCTACCTATGCAAATAGAAAAGTGAGAGGCCCCTTCTTATGAATTTTCCGGTAAAATCCTAGAGTACTTGCTAAATACAGGATAAGCGAAGCCCCATATAAAATTGTGCAGCCTTTGTGGAACACACGAACCGCATGTATAGTGTGAATATAATTCCTTGTGTCTTATATTCAATCTAAAGGTTCAAGCCTTGGCCACCTTTAGACATACACTATTACATATATCCAACTTGCATAGTTTTTCTTTGCATTTGTACATGAATTTGCATTCATTGCATTATTAGGAAATAAGTGGGGGATTGTTGTATATTAGAGTCAAAATATTTCCTAATAATAATATATTTTGATAAATTGAACTTATTTGATGAATAACTGTCAGATTCAAAATCTGCAGAAACATGAAAAGGTGTCATTCTATGAGAGATTGAATCTTTAATTGGAGATGTGTCTATTCATTCAAAGGGTGTTTAACAAACCTTTTTAACACATCTCTTGAAGCCTATAAATACACTTTGTTTCATTGGAATTATACACAACGATAACAACAAAAAATCAGAATTCTTCTTACATCTCTCACTCTCACAAGATTCATTCTACCTCATTATTTTTGGATCGGGTTCAAGTGTGTTCAAGAGAAGTTTAGAAGTGCAGTCTTTATTTCTCTCTTCTAATAGGCATTGTATCCTGGAGATAACGTTTCCAAGAGTCCATTTGCACCACAGTGGGGATACTATTATCCTTAAGAAAGCTTCCTAGAAGTGCCTTGCCTATTGCCTTTATTTCTTCTTCTTCTCCACATCTTTTTCATTTGGTTGCATCAGTTATTCTCATATACAACAAGGACTACACACACACATGCAACAACCTGCCCAACACAAACTAAGCACTTCTGCTTTTATTCTTGTCTACGACATCACTTGTCATTAATTTTATCTACGTTACTTTTAAATCTTTTTACCATCAACCTTACTCTTGTTCTTCATTTTCAATCGACTGCACTTGATTTCTGAGGTCAATACAATTTCTTTTCATTTTCATAACATGATGCCTCCAGATTATCCTAATTCTGGATTTGACAATTAAAACAATCCGTTCGTGACTTCAAATCAGGACTCATAAATCGTCTGATTCTCAATTGAATGCTTACAATACGCTTCTTTGACTTTGTCCATTTTTACAACAAATTGACTGACACAACCTTTTTACCTTCTTGGGAAGAGATTTTTTGTGCAACAACTTCAATTAGGCAAATTCCAATTAAGATCGAGAAAGTAGTAATATATATCTTTTTCTTTTACATTTAAGTTAAAGTTAGAGCAACTCTTTTTGGGATTTATGAAATTTCTTTTTTGCAGAGCTTGTCGAATTTATAAATTGCCTATCATACTAACGTTGAATTGTGGAGACTTAAACTCCAGGTAATTGTCACTACTAATCCAAACATATAATTTAGCCTCGGTAGACTTTTTTTTTTTTGAAAGACAGAGATATATTTATTGAATAAGAACGGAAAAACCAAATAACCAAACAAGGAACAACACACCACCAATACAAGCACAACAACTAGGAGTCAAAAACATAGAAAACCCCAACAAAAAAACCACTCAAGCCGAAAAAATTAGCTAAAAGAAAAGGTACAGATCTCTCACTTCATCAAGGTTGTTGCCCTGCTGCAATTGAATCACCAAACAATGGATCACCTCCTCAAGACGTCTGAAATCAACCATACCATACTCATAAAACCACTCCTTTATATTTTGTTTGGAAAGACTAATATTTGGAAAAAATCTCCATCACCATCGACCTCTTTCCATCTATTCTCAAACATCTCTAAAAACCTTCCATCTCAAGCCAAAAATTAAATAATTAAAAGCCTTTTGCTCCCAATTCTGATTTCCACAAGCAGTAAAATTTGGTTTCGCCATCTTGCAAATTCACAGAAACACCAAGCCTTACTTCCCTGCACATAACTGAATTGAAATCACTCTGCACATGATTGAAATGAGATCCCATCCTAAAATCCATGGAATTTCAAAATGAGACATGAGAATTGAGATCCTTGATTTCATTCCACACGCTCAATCTCACCTGTTCATCATTAGGTACAAAAAAAATTACCCAAACACACCGAAATCCAATTTTCACAGTAGTACCAATACAAAGAGTAAAGATCTTTGCTCCACCTCCGCAATCTCAAAAAGAAAAAAAAAAAAAAAAAACTCCTCAATCCCAAATAGTGAAAATTACCCCCCCCCCCCCCAACCGGATCCCACCAAAACCGAGACTTTATATTGAAATCTATTCTTCACCCCATACCGGCTTGATTAAACCTCAAATCTAAACAGCTTCCACCATGCACTCACCCTTTTTTCTAATTAACTCCCAACTGACAGTCTCGTAAAAATTGCCTTGATGCAGTTTAAGCTCCAACAAGTGAATTTCCACCTCAATTACTTCAATTCTCCTCAAGTCAAACTTCCCAAAATCGTTCATCATAGTTTTCACAGCACACTTATTTTCCTTCCTCCCCAAACCCCTAAAAATCCAAGAAACAATCATTATAATTTAATCGGGAGCTCAACTTCGCTAGCACATGTGTAAAACGTCATATATTGCACTCAAAAACCTAGGATCGAATATAGAGGGGTCGAGAAGAGAGCCTTTGGCCTAGTGGCTAAGGCCTCAAAAGTTCACCCAGAGCACGAATTCGAACAATTACCCTCCCATCCCTCTCCCCCCTCCCCTAGTTGTAAAATGTACCCACCGAAAAAAAAACGGAAAACAGAGGGGTCGATCGAGTCCCTCAATGTTTCTGACGTGGCAGTCAACGTTTCCAATTCTTGATCTCGTGCGACAGTTCCCCTCATTTCATACCCACAGTCCCACACTGCCACTGCCCCTTTCCAGTTTCCACTCGTACGGATTCATTCCGGTGATAGAAGAAGAATAAACTGATTAATTAATAAGTAAATGTTTTGTACCTCTCAAATAAAAAAAAAAGTAAATGTTTTGTAGAAAAAAAAAGCCAAAGTCGTGAAGATAAGTCTTGAGCTTCCATTAATATTTCTCTATACAATGAGGCATATCGCCAGCTGCATTAATTTCATTTGGCCATACAGACAAAAGAGGAAGGAGATGTCAAAATCTCCTATTTAGAAATTAGAAAAACAAAACTTAACTAGTTGACTGAAACTGCCTAATAAATCGTATATAATAAAAATGGATAGAAAGACGATCAAGAAAACTTGTCGTAGTGTCTTTTGTTTCTTCCCTTGCTGCATGTAATTTCCTCTTCCTGGTTACTGGTTAGATAATTATCAGATTAGAGCCAAAGAGCTCCGGCCTCCTTGAGAAGTGGGACAAGGGTTCCATTTATATGGGAAGCCATGACTCTATCCATGGAACCAATAAGCTTCCCTCCGATGAAGACAACGGGAACGGCTTGGGAGTTTCCGAGCAGCCTCATGAGCGCTCTTTCCATGTCGTTGCCTCGGGGATCCTGGTCAAGCTCGTAAACCGTTTGGTTGACCCCCATTCCGCAGAAGAGCCGCTTCACAGCGTGGCACATGCAGCAGCTACTCACGCTGAAAATCACGACGGCGCTCTCGGAAGCCAGTTTCACCACCCTCTCCATAGGGTCCAAACCCATTGGCATGTAGTAGCCCCATGAATCACTTTGATAATGCATTCTTCTATTTTCCTTTTCTGATCTGATCTGATCTTTTCAACAAACAACTCAAAAGGAAACTAATTAAAGGGCAAAGATGCAATGAAGGTGTTTGATGAAATGAAATTGGTGCTGGTAGTTGGTAATCGAGCGAGTGTCAAAAACTGCGCAAGGGGAGGGGCTTTAATAAGGGCGGGGTGAAAGGGCATTATAGTAAATAAATAGGGGTTTGTCCGTTGTTGTCGCAGCGCGTGCGAGGGAGAGACTCGTGGGTATTTTTTGTTGCTTTAAAAGGATCGCTTCTTGTCTGCAGCAACAAGACAAAGGCATATAGTATTACTATTACACATTACACTCGTAGACGAAGCTTTAGTGGAAGCAAAGGTGTCAGTTTTGGAAGGCGGCTAGGCGTAATTTGTCTACTCTAGAGAGTTAATACCCGGTTCCAACTTTTTTTTTTTTTTGGCAAAGCAAAGCAGCAGAAAAATTGTATTGTGGCATTAAAACTTCCAGGCGTTTGAAACATAAATACAGGCTTTATTTACATAGACGGCTGCCCCCGTCCTTGTTGTCGGGGCCTTGAGATTAAACTTTTTGTTTGTTTCTGACGTGACCCTTACGCGCATGTTTACCCTTTTCTTGCCTTCATTATTTGGATTCTCAACATAAACCAAACATGTTGATGTTTCGATGATGATGTTGATCATCGATGTTTTCTTGGATTTGTTGCTTCACCCCTCCTAATTATCCCATATAAGAAAAAAAAAAAAAAACAGGCGCAAGCATTTGGTCACCATGGTCAAAACCACAATGAAAATATTGTTAATTTGCTTTAGCTTTAGATTTAGCTTCTTTTCGTTGAAATTACGTGGTTTAACGTAAGATGTTGCTGTATAGAAAGTTGCAAAACCAAGTCACATGACTTAACTTCCATTGCAAAAGCAAATACAACAGCAAACAGAGCATATAATTGTAATTAGTGATTTTGTTTCCCCCACTTTCCTAGTCTTTTTGGATTTCGGGACCATAGGACTTTCCCTCCGCACTCCAAAAGTTTTCTTTTTCCTCGCAGAAATATATTTGCAAACGTGCTTTTCTTTATTTTTATTTTTATACATGGGAAAGCACATTTGATGTGTATTTTAGCCAAAAGAACAATGATATTCTACATATTTCACCTTTTGATTCTTATGTAATGTTTTAATCAACTTATATATATATATATATATATCTAAGTTAAAAGTAGGGGCTCACCCAAATTGTACGTAACATAAAGCTTCTTTCATATATCAAATAAGTTGAAAATTTTTATCAGTCACTATCAAATTCTATATAGCTTTTCTAAAAACGAGTGTTAAACTAGAGGCAAGAGCCCACAGCTTGGGAGAAAAACATTGTACAGATCTTTCTAAAAGGCAAAACATATAATGGATTCCAGTTCCACATTAGATAGTGGCAATGCATGCAAATGCAACTCTCTTAAGCAAAAGCTGGTATTAATGTTGTTGATCATATTATTTATAAGCATAATAATTAATTTAATTGGATACCCAAAACTTTGGTTAATTAGGATATTAATATACACGAGAGAGATAGTCCACGCTGGCACGTCGGGCGTTTTGAAATTTAGATTGTAAAAAAATTGCTTTTATATGAAGTGATTTTGGTTTGTTGTTGTGAAGAATGAGCAGGAGAAGTTAAGTAGCAAATTCAATGCAATAAATTGATTTGCCAAAAGCAGGTTATGAATTTGATATATCAGTAGGTTTGAGAAAATTTACTGAAAGTAGAGTATTAACTATTCAGTTAGCTGAAAGTAGAGTTATTAAATCCGGCTCGGAGAATGACTCGTTCGAGGTCTCGGGTTATGGGTTAATTGGTTCAACCGTCGGGTTGATCGGGTCAATGCGGGTTAATTGTAGACACCCATTTTTGTCCATATCCTTTATTTAAATCAATTTGTTGCTTAATTGGCATTAGGATCACTTAGGGGCATTTTGGTCATTTTCAAAAATCCAGGGGCATTTTGGTCATTTGCATATTCAGGGGCATGTTGGTCATTTTGAGTCCACTTTTAATTAGCTAATTCATTTTTAGTCATTTAAATTGCATTAGAAAAACCCAAAAAAAAAAACCTTAATAGGCGTCTTTGGCATTTTTTACATGTTTTCATGGCTTAGCTTCAGTTAGAAGTTTAGTATTTTGCGTTCATGTAGCTCAAAGCTAATTTCATTCATGTAGCTCAAATCTAATTTGACATTGCATAAATAGAATTGCTTTCTAGTAGGTAATTTTTAATTTTGGCAATGGCATTCGATTAAGAGAAAAGTACAAAAAATGGGAAAATTGCATTTTGTAAAACATTTTCAGTTTTTGCACGTAGGAATTAAGGCATCCTATAGAAATCGCATCTTCATTTAGTCAAGCCATTTTAGAATTAAGGCAATTGCATTACATTCTTTCTTTAAGTTTCATGCATATTGCATCATTTTAAGTACATCATTCTAGGCTTAGACTTTAGCATAAATAAAGGACAATGAGTTAAGTGTTTGCTACATTGAAAGGTTGAGATACAAAGCATTTAATTTGCAATATTGGCCCAAGATGTTTTCCCCTCTTACGTTGTTATTACATCATCCAAAGCAGCCTACATAGATTTTTTCATTTCTCCTGAAAATAAA
>AWUE01015123.1:0-12306 GCA_001974825.2 Corchorus olitorius | reverse complement strand
TTTTTTTTTTTTTTTTTTAGACATAGTATTTCTTGACCACATCGGAGTTGATGGGTCTTGGGAATTCTTCTCCATCCATTTCTTGTAAAATTAATGCCCCTCCCGAGAATGCTTTCTTTACCACAAATGGGCCTTCCCAATTCGGTGCCCATTTACCTCTGGGGTCACGTTGCTCTGGTATAATCTTTTTTAGTACCAAATCTCCTACTTTGAACTCTCTTGGGCGTACTTTTTTGTTGAACGCCCGTTTCATCCTCTTTTGGTACATCTGACCATGGCACAGAGCCGTTAGCCTTCTTTCATCAATCAAGTTGAGTTGGTCATATCTCTCCTGGACCCATTCAGATTCCTCTAACTTAGTTTCTCGATATACCTGAAGGGAAGGTATTTCTACCTCAATGGGTACCACGGCTTCCATCCTATATACCAACGAGTACGGAATTGCCCCGGTCGAGGTCCTGACACAGGTTCGATAAGCGTGAAGAGCAAAAGGGAGCTTTTCATGCCAATCCTTGTATGTCTCAGTCATCTTCTCTACAATCTTCTTGATATTCTTGTTGGCTGCTTCTACCGCCCCATTCATCTTAGGTCTATATGCGGTGGAGTTACTATGCGCGATTTTCAACTGTTTACACGTCTCTTCTATCAGTCCTTGATTTAAGTTGGATGCATTGTCAGTAATGATCCGTTCTGGCAACCTTTATCGGCAGATGATTTCTTTCTTAATGAACTTGGTGACCATTGTCTGACTAACGCTCGCATAAGAAGCTGCTTCAACCCACTTCGTAAAGTAATCGATCGCAACCAATATGAACCTGTGCCCATTCGAAGCTTTGGGATTGATAACCCCAATCACATCTATGCCCCACATTGAGAATGGCCAGGGGGCTGACATCACGCGCAATTTATTTGGAGGCACATGAATCTGGTCAGCATAGATCTGGCACTTGTTGCCCTTCCTGACATAGTTGATGCAATCTGTTTCCATCGTTAACCAGTAATACCCTGCTCTCATGATTTGTCTCGCCATCTTATGTCCACTGACGTGGCTTCCACATGATCCCTCGTGAACTTCCTCCATGATTTTCCTGGCTTCTGCTGAACATACACACCTGAGCAGTGTTTGATCTCGACTTTTCTTGTACAAGATGTCATCTTCTAACAGATACCCTATCGCCATCCTTCGAATCACCCTCTTGTCATTTTCTATGGCATGTTCTGGATACTTCTGGTATTTGACGTATTGGAGGATGTCAAAATACCATGGATTCCCATCTGCTTCATCCTCCACACTCATCACATGCACTGGCAGTCTTTCATCTGGATTTGGATTGGTTGGATCTCAGTGTTGGTCCCTATCTTGAACATGGAAGAAAGAGTCGCAAGTGCATCTGCCAACTGATTGTCTTCTCTAGGCACATGATGAAATGTGATCTTTTCAAAGATCTTAGTTAATCCTGCTATATGATCTCGGTATTTAATTAACTTTGGGTCTCTCGTCTGCCATTCTCCTTTCATTTGGTAAATCACCAAAGCTGAATCACCGTAAACGTCCATTCTTTTTACTTTCTTATCTAGGGCCATTTGAATTCCCAAAATGCAGGCTTCGTATTCCGATACATTATTCGTAGTTGGAAATTCTAGACGAGCTGTGGCTGGGAGATAGTCGCCTTCTGGGGATATCAGTACTGCACCTATCCCTTGCCCCGACAGGTTTGCTGCCCCATCAAAGTACATTTTCCAGGTGTCTTCTTCTTCTTTCGCCTCCTCTACTTGACATATTGCCATCAAGTCTTCATCTGGGAACTCGAAATGTACAGGTTCATAGTATTTGCTAGCTCGGTCAGCCAAGAATTCCGCTACTGCACTTCCTTTAATAGCTTTTTGTGACACGTACACTATGTCATATTCGGACAGCAAAACCTGCCATCTAGCGATCCTCCCTGATAATCCGGGTTTCTCAAACACGTACTTAATCGAGTCCAGCTTGGAGACCAGCCAAGTGGTGTGGTAGAGCATGTATTGCCTTAATCTATGAGCCACCCAAGCAAGCGCACAACACATCTTCTCCAAATCCGAATACTTGGCCTCATAATCGGTGAATTTCTTGCTCAAGTAATAAATTGCCTGTTCTTTCTTTCCAGTCTCATCTCGTTGGGCCAGCACGCATCCCATCGAGTTCTCGCGTACTGTAAGATATAAGATTATTGGTCTGTCTCTCACTGGTGGTACTAAAATTGGCGGGTTGGATAGATTTTCTTTAACTTTGTCGAAAGCAGTTTGACAATCTTCATCCCATTCTCCTGGATTTTTCTTTTTAAGCAACTTAAAAATTGGATCACACTTCGTTGTTAGTTGTGAGATGAAACGGGCTATATAGTTCAACCTACCCAGAAATCCTCTTACTTCCTTCTGGCTCTTCGGCGGGGGTAAGTTTTAAATGGCCTTCACTTTGTCCGGATCTACCTCAATTCCCTTTCCACTGACTACAAATCCGAGTAACTTCCCTGACGTGGCTCCAAAAGTGCATTTTGCCGGGTTAAGCTTAAGTTGGAACTTTCGAAGTCTTTCAAAAAGCTTTCTTAAATTCACTATGTGCTCCTTCACTGACCGAGCTTTGGCGATCATATCATCTACATATACTTCAATCTCCTTATGCATCATGTCATGGAACAAATTCACCATAGCCCTCTGATATGTGGCCCCGGCATTCTTTAATCCAAAAGGCATGACCTTGTAACAAAACACTCCCCAGGCCGTGACAAACGCAGTCTTCTCCTGATCTTTTGGAGCCATCTTTATCTGATTATATCCTGAGAAGCCATCCATAAACGAGAATAGTGAAAAGCCCGCAGTGTTATCTACTAGCACATCAATATGTGGCAAAGGAAAATTATCTTTTGGGCTAGCTCGATTCAAGTCTCGATAGTCCACGCACATCCTAACTTTTCCATCCTTCTTTGGTACTGGGACTATATTTGCTTGCCATTCCGGGTATTTTGCTTCTTCCAAGAACCCCGCATCAAGCTGTTTCTTAACTTCTTCCTTGATCTTTAACAGCATATCCGGCTTCATCCTCCTTAACTTTTGTTGAACCGGCTTACATTCTGGTCTGATGGGTAACCTGTGCACTGCCACTTCCAGATTCAAACCTGGCATATCCTGATATGACCATGCAAATACATCGGCGTATTCCCTCAACAAATCTATCAATTCTTGCCTCTCCTTCTCTAACAGAGTAGTGCCGATTTTGACTTCTCTGGGTTCTTCCTCCGTACCCAAATTAATCGATTCTGTGAGCTCCTTATGCGGCAATATCTGCTTTTCCTCCTGTTCTACCAATCTTAATAGGTCTGGAGGTAAGGTCTGGTCCTCAATGTCTTCATCGTCGGGTTCGTCGGCAAAAACCAGTTTCTCGAAGTCGAACCCTGGCTCGTCACGAGCGTCTTTGCATTCATCGTCAGTCGGCCTGAGGAATAAAGCAACGAAAATATATATACCCAAGAAAGAATATATAGCTAGTAATAATGAATGAATAAGAATGAAAATATGATAAAAAAAATGTGAATGAAGTCTCTAGGTGTCATTTCATTGACTTAAAAGAAAGTGAACACATGATAGTTTGATATTTTGAAAAGAAAACTCCAAACATGGTATTGTCATTGACATTCTTTGGGGGGTACTAGTTTTAAGATTTAAAGATCATTACATTTCTGGATCATCCACAAAGATTGCTCTCTCATACTCTACCCAGTTGCTCAGAACCTCTCCTGGGGCCAACTCGCGAATCCATGGGCAATCATCCTCCTCCTGACCATTATCTGAGACAACATTGACCTCCAGATCTTGCAGCTTCTTCACTATCTCTGGCTCTTCCTCTGATCTGTCACTGTTGATCCAACCGGCTGACTTGAAAGTTTCAAACAAAGGTGGGAATTTCATCTTCTCTTCTTCTACTCTGTGTCCCATCCTTGCTAACTTTCTCTTTTTCAATCTCTCTTCAGCTTCTGTCCAGTCCTTGGCTGTGGGTTTGAATCCCAGTCCGAAGGGGCCCTCATGCACAGGTACTTTGACAGCCTATGTAATCCCATGTAAATCCCTTCCCAGTCCTTTTCCTTTTTCGAAACCTTTCCTCATCATGCACCTGATACTCATGACAGAGTAGTCCATCATGGTCTTTGGGATAACCTCGGCAACCTCATTTTCATTGCAGCTTCCATGGCCTCCCCGGTCATAATCAAACTAGAATACGACTCTGTCATTTTCGGGAGCAGCGCCTTGAAGTATTCCTTAGGCAGGGTCCTGAATTCCATCCATACTTCTCAGCCTATCTTCTATCCTTCCCTCAATTTTCTACCAGAACTTCTCCTCTTCTGCTTCTTTCCTCAGACTTTCTTCTCCTGTGAGGTCAATAGGCCTAGCTGCAGCTATCCCTGGCGGATACAGTTGAGAATAATCCTGCTGTGAAGATGCTCCAATATGGAATTTTGGGGGCGAAGGATTAAAGGCCCTAGCGGGCACCCCATGTGGTGGTGGAAAGGGAAACCGATACCCGCCGGACATTGGAATTTCAGAAACAGTCGGCCTAGTTGTCATTCCCGATAATGGTGGGAAGCCGAACAATGTGCCATTAGACGCCGGAGGGTCTGACACCACGGGCCTAGTCATTGTTCCTGTTGGTGGTGGGAACACGAATGGTGTTCCGCTGAAAGCGAACGGATTAGAGTTTTCGGTTTCCACCCCCGTTATCCCTGCACTTGCAACTGGTATTCCCCCGGTCGGGTCTTCCATGCTCTGGGTGCTTCCTTCCACACTCTTTCCTTTCATTAGTTACATTAACATGCCTCTCATTTGCTCCATCTGAGCATTGGTAGCTTCTTCCCGACGTTTCGCCTCTTCATCTCGGCGAGCTATCTCTTCTTTTAGCCGCTGAATCTCCGCGGTTTGATCGTCCATCTTTCTAACACTCGACCTAGTATTATATTGCCGAACTCTTTGATGTTGTTTCTTTGGCCGGGCTATCTTGATACCTTTATTATTAGAAGACCCATGAATTAGAGATACATCCGCAAATATATTTCACAATTTTATTATAATGCCATAGGAACATGGAACGCACAAAACAACCCGGAATCCTCGATCGAAGTTTTATGAATTTCACTTCCCACATCCGGATTTTAACTGCCCCAAACTAGTGCCCAATTAAAATCCTTCATTTGTTGGCATGCGTGAATATGCATGATGAATGCATGGTGAATGCTATGTGAGAATGCTTATAAAACTCGGGGAGGACAACTTAGAAGATCTTCCGGAATCCTCCACCAAGATCTTGTAAACTGTCCCTCCCATGTCCGAATTTCAATTACCACTATCCAGTATCTAATTGAAATTCTATGAAAATTACAAAGATCCATCCCGTAGCATCTTTAAGGATAAAAGCAAAGACATTTGATTAATAACATGGTTTTTAAAGAGTCTTAATACATTCATCTATGAAGGGCTTAGTACATCATTTTCTTAATCATCCTGCCAACATATCAAACCATGATTATAGAACTGAATGATCATCCTATATTGTTTGGCAGCGTCCTCTAGGAACTTAGCAAGTTCTCGCCCACAGCGATCAAAAGGCATCACCGCAGGTCGAAGCCACTTTGCCCTCGCCTCCATTAGCTCGGCTTGTCCAATCATCCTACCCACATCTGTAAGAAGCTTTTCCATGTCATCCAGCTTCGCACAGGCACTTCTCTTTCCAAAATGTGCATCTACCGTCATTCCCCTCTTTCAGAACCTCATACTTTTGATGGATGTAGCTGTAAGTGGCCCGGAGCTCAGCCAAATCTTCCAAAGCCTTATCGCGTTCCTTTGCATTAACCCCATTTGCTTCCTTAATGATCTTCAGCTCTTGCTCCACCTTTTGCAGCTTCTCTTGCAACTGACTTCCCTTAAAGACCTCGTCGGCTTTTTCCAAACAGAGCTTAATATTTTGCTCTGTCAACTCCGCAATGTGTTGGAGATACTTTGCTTCCCGGTCACTCGCATCTTTCTTCTGCTTCTTCATTTCCTGCTCATGGTCCCGATGCAAGAGTTCGACTACCTCTCTGTTAGCTGCAACTTCCAATTTCAACTCTTTCTTTGCCCTCTTCCAAGATCTGTTTCTACTCTCGGACACCTTGAAGGTCTCCTTGTGCAATTCCTTCTCCAGTTCTAGGTCATCCTTGCCCATTTGAACTTTCTCCTGCAAACCCTCCACTTCTTGCTGTTTTAGGGCAACTTGGTTCTCGGCTACCCTGACCTTTTCCTTATACATCTCTCTTTCTTTCACCAACTTAGATTTCTCCCGAATCAATCTTTGTTTATCCATATCCATTTCCTTCATTACCGTACCTTCTCTCAACCTCTTCACTTCAAGTGACAATGTGAGCACGATATCCTTTCCATCGGGTCCCGTGGGATAATTCGGGTCTCTTATGGGGGGTAAGACCAAATTCTTGGTCCTCATCTTCTGCCATTCAGGGTACTCGGGCTCTGCTCTATCTGTGTATATCCCGGTGCCTATAAAATGGGCCTTTTTATACTTCTGAACCAATTCTTTTGCCCTGAGCTTATCCTTAGCTGTCTTAAACTCAAAATCTATGCTGTTAAGCCCATGAGTGAGGGGAACATATTATGCTGACCCGAGCTGTCTCCGCACCATTAGAGGTGAATAGCTGTGGCGCCGGTAAGTCCCACTAAAGGAAGCCATGGTTCCTCATTACTCAGATATCGCGCCTCATGCTGCTCCATAAACCGGGCCTTCCAATCCCAACCCTGTGGTGTCAGTACCCGAAACCATTCAACCCACTGATTGACCGTCTTTTTTGGTAGCCATTTGCTTTGAATCGGACTCTTATGAGTGTCTTCATGGCAGAGCGGATAACCTTTCATAGCCCCGAAATGACTTCTGAACCATAAGCTTAGCAATTGGGCGCATCCTCGAAAGCGATCCTCCCCTTTTCTTCTACAATGATGTAGGGAAAGCATGGTTTCTGCCACTATTGTATTTGACGGGTCACCTCCATGAATCACCTGTTCAAACAAATCGATGGTTGCCCCATTCACATGCCCGAGCTCCATAGGAAACAATACCAAATCGTATATGAGCAGAGCGAAGATTTTCAAACCCTTATCTTCATGTAGACTTCTTTTTGCAATTTCTATAAGGGGAACGACCGCTATCCTTTTTCCTTCCATTTGAGCTCTTCCCCTAGTTATTTCCACCTTTTCACCTAGGATCTTCGCCAGATTAGTATCCCAGGTCGAATCTTTATTGGGCCAGTATACCTTTCCATCCGGTTCCACACCAATCTGCAGCATATCTCTGTATTCTTCTACTGTCGGGGTCATATCCACCTCATTAAACAAAAACACCTGTACGAGGTGTCCCAGAAACAAATGGCTGCCTTTATGAGATTCTCATCGACCTCCACATTCAACAGATCCCCAATATGACCGTACAAGCTCTCAAACCTAGCCTTCCGACCGCTGGTCATTTGTCCCCAAATCTGCTTAAGCTCAGTCAAATTACTGTTCTGCTGCAGTGATAAGCTGACTGCTTCTGGTAAAACCGGTATGAATCCTTCAGTCAGGCAATCCCCTCTTCTTTTCTGTTCAGCCACAAAGAACTTCTTAATATGCTCGTGTGCCTCCCATGGAAACTGCCCCTCCCCGACGGAGTCTCCCCATGTATTCTTACTCGAACGCTTCTCCTTCATCCTGAGAGTGCTACGGAATGGATCCCTATATGCAATGCAAAAAATAGTGCAGGAAAAAGAAGAACAAAACAAAACAAGGCAAAGAAAAAAAATTAGTAAAATCGAAAGAACATAATCTCGAAACTGTGGTAAATAAATGAAAGTGGGCCCCACTTATTGTAACGTAATTTGAAAGCCAAGAACTTGGGCAAAAACAGCCCTAGGGCAGGTGGTCTCTTATTTGCGAGTAATAGTATTACTCGTTCTAAGGTCCAATTTTAACAGTCAGCGAAAAGCAAAAGGTTGGAAATGTCCCTTCTTTGTGTCCTATTGCACTCATCCTCACGGGTTTGGCTTTATACAGGTTAGCTTTCTCATTTTTATATGCTGAGCTCCGGTTAGACTCTAAAGGTTCCCAAATTGTCCTTACTGACGCCCACTTTAGGCTAGTAAGGCCCCCGATTCTCACCCATTATAGGCTCATTGAAAAGGGTTCAATTTGAGTGGAGGCATTTCACATAACCCATACAGGGATCTTGATTGACCCCACGAAGGTTAGCTAATCTGCCCCCGAGCTAAGGGTAGAAAATTCAAGCTCCGGGTTCGAGCTGATGCAATGCAATGCAAAAGGTGATGTGGTGCAGAAGGGACGTACAAACCTTTTATTATACCGACATACTAAACCATAACCCCCCAACCTAACCCGAAACTAGCAGCTGACCACCAATCAACACAACATGAAAAACACGGTTAAACAATAAAAGCAAGTAATAAGCAACAAATAAACACTGAAAATGCAACACAATCAGAGAAAAGGACACAATGCAACCAATTATTATTAAGACCCTAGATCTTGTTAAACTAAATGAGGCATGACTCTCTAAAAGTCCCTAGCGGAGTCACCAAGCTGTCGAAACGTTCGGGTCCGGGGAACCCAGTCGAAACGACGTTGGAAAATGGAGTCGCCACTAATCAAAATTCTAAGGTGTGATTAGCCACCTAGATGCCACCTAAGCTAAGTAAGGTCCAGTGCTTGGCAATGGACCCACTAAACCTAAGGTCCGGTCTTGTAACCTGAATCTAGGTTCGGAAGTCGATTACGCTCGGGGAAGGATTAGCACCCCCGAGTCGCCCGTCAAGTGACGGTACCTCTAGTCTAACAAGAGCTACTGGGTCGAAAAGAAAAGTTGGTTGCTTTTAGTCCTAATCTTGATTATTAAAAGGGTTATAAAAAGAAATTAAAACCATTTTTTTGGAACCGATATCGAGAATTCAAAGAATATAATCGAACACCGTCGATTAATTCTATCATGATTCTCTTTCACTGTTTGCTCTCTTGTTGATCCTTTTCTCTTCGAAAAGGAAATTTTGAAAATGCTGTGACAAAAATCTTTTTACCATTTGATTTTTCTAAAAAACTTACCAATTTTATCTGCTTCCAAAATCTTCTTTTGGGAACATTTATTTTCTAAAACCTTCTTTTGGAATTACCCAAACTTTCATTTTCCAAAACCTCCTTTTGGGATTTTTACTTAAAACGGCTCTTTTTGAAAATGCTTACCTTGAAATCTCTTGATTTGCCAATTCCTTAGTTTTGAAAATCAAATAAGAGAGCATGATTTGAAAGACATTTTTTGAAAAAAAGCACTTTTATTATCTTTTTTATTCTTCTTTTTGATCTTAATCTTTTCTATCTCTATATCAATGCATGTATGCAAATGATGAATGCAAAGTCCGATTATTTAAGTTAACTCGCGTAACCCGGGTTTTTGAAAGCACTTCCCGAGATATATGCCCGGAACCCCGATGCATCCCGAAAAGAGCCGTCTCATCCTCAGAGACATTCAGTGGCCCCGAAAACTCGATCACCCACTGAATGCCCCTTCTTCGGAAGGGTTACGGTTGTTAACTGATTTAAAGGTAGCATGAAATGTGAACAGATATATTCAATGACAGATAAGTATGATATGCATGCAACTAATTAATACTACTCTAAATTACTAAATTATTACAAACCAAGGCCAAACCCGGCCAATTAATAAATTAACTATAACTACAGAAAGAAAATAAGACTTATGGGCCGGACTGGACTTGCTGGGGACTTTTCTGCACACTAAAGAAAATGATCAGTGACGTTCAGGCAATAACACGCAATTTACTGTATTGATGCAAATAAAGGGTCTACATTGACTAAATTTGAAATTAATTAATTACCTTTGAAATTACCTTTGAAATTTGAAATTACCATCCTTCCAAAAATTCTTAATTACCTTTGAAATTAATCTTTATTTGTGAAAATTAGGTCTTAATTCCAAGTTGAATTTCCTTAAAATTGAAATTAGCCCAAAGTGTCCCACATATCATCCTTAAGCTAATTTCAATCAAAGAAAATTTTTACTTTAAATTGAGACCCCATTTTCCAAACTAAAATTAACTCAAGTAATTAATTTTCAATCTTCAATTTGGGCAAACAAACATCTCCATGCATAAATCTCAAAAATACAATGCGAAAAAAAAACAACTTAATCAATAATCCTTAAAGCTAGATTAAAAGATCATATTTTTTTTAATTTACGAATCAATTTAAACATAAAAATTCCAACTTTAGTATCACACCTAAATTAACCAAAAGGAACAACCTTTATACCATACACACTCCAAAAATCATGCCCCTTTTGAATCAAAAATGTAAATCACCTAACAGCAACAACCAATTAATAAAAAAACCGATTTTTAGGTTAAAGATCCCAACTTTAACCAATTCTTGGTCAATTAGACTAAACTCAACTAAACATTCAACACAAAGACTACCTTAGCTAACAAAACAATCAAAAATTTTAAGTCTAGGATTTGAAAGCTAGGATTTTTATGCATATAAGAGCACAAATAACCAACAAAAACTCAAATTTAGCATCTTTATGAGAAAAGGAGCTTAGACAAGTATCAACTTAAAGTAAAAACATCCAAACAAGCCTCAAATTGCAAAAATCAAGTATAACCAGCCTCAAATTGCAACAATCCAGTAATATTAAGCCTAAATTGAAAAAAATGACAGTTGATAGGCCCGAAATTGCAGGAATTAAACATGGCAAGTCTCAAATAGCTAAAAGTTGAAAAGCAAAAGGATGCGATTGAAAGGAATTGCAAGAACCCTTACCTGTACGGCGTCGTTTCGGAAAGCAAGTGCTTAAATGGTTGATTTCCTTTCTTCTTCCACTTTCTCGCACCTTCCGCTTCACACTCCAAACCCTAGCCGCCCCTTTCAGATCCCAAATCACACCTTGTCTGCAACCCCGATTTCGATCTGCCCTCCTTCGATTCTTCAACCTCCGTCCTCGAACCAGTCAGTCACGGGCCTTGAAACCACTAAAACCCATTCAAGCTTCGTTCTTTTAACATGTCCCTTGATTGATAAAGAGAACCCCGAACCTAAACCCTTCCAAGAGTCATGTTTCTTTGAGAAAAAAGCTGAAATTTTTCTGTGTATAAGTGTCGACTGCCTAGTGAAAATGGTGGGGTGATCTTTCTCTTATTTTTTTTTTTATGTGTATAGGGAGTATGGAAGGGAAGAGGGAGAACGAGCTTCGAGAGATCTTCTTCTTGGGAAGATTTTTCTGGAGTTTCTGTGGCTGTGTATGGGTGATGACGATGTTGATCTCCTCTGTGTGGTTTGGAGAAAAGATCGAGTAGGTAAAAAAAATGAGAAAAAGGAGAGAGCTTTTTGGTGAATGGGCTGTTCCTCGATGAAAAAACCAGGAGCTCTCCTTTTGGATCAAATTTGGTGTAGCCTAAAAATTAGGGATCAGGGGGGTTGTATCATGTGGGAGAGCAAAGGTCCGTTTTAGAGAGTAGCTGGCAGAGATAAGATTTTAGAGTCAGCAAAGAAAAACCTGTGAGAAGGTTCTAAAATTTTTTCTTTTTGTTTTGTTCTTTAACCAACGCCCCCTCCTAGAGCAAATTTTGTTTCTTCATCGTTATCTCTTGCCTTCTAATTATTTTGTCTTTTTCTGCAGGTGGAGGTCAGGCAGCCGACTTGGCTCGACTCGTTTTGCTGTCAAGTGACAGTTTTCCTCCAATTTTGATTTTCAGCACATGTCACTTTTTACAAGGGATTGAAAAAACGATCGAACGGGCTGAGTCAGCAAGCATCAGGTGAGACTTTTGACTTTTACATTGCCTCTATTTGACTCTGTCTTTGCATTCTGCTTTGCTAGATTTGCCTCTGTTAAGTTTTTGGTATGTGAGGTATCTTGGTGTACACTTGAATGTATGCACAGGATTTGTGAAAGGCCTCTGTTTGTGTTTAACATCCTGTTTTGCTAAATGATCAACTTTGACTCATTTCTGTTTACTATTTGATTGCTCAATTTGTAAGATCCTGCTGAATTGGTATGAGAGTGAGCGTCTGTCCACTCAGCTTCATTGTTATTCTGACTTTGATGATATTTGAACTTTTTCTTGTTGATGAAATAATCCTTTTCTTTGGTGCCATTCCCTTTGCATTGACCTTGAGCTCGTTTGGCGATCATGTGCCCTTCTCCTGACTTCATTACTTGACTGCACTTTGAGCCCC
>AWUE01015122.1:0-16788 GCA_001974825.2 Corchorus olitorius | reverse complement strand
TAATATGCAAATGCCTTCTAAAAATGAGCATGCTCATGCCCTAAATTCTACTGAAGAACAAATTGCGACAACTGGTGTTTAGAACAATGAAGGATTAACGAATGAGCTATCCTACCAAAAGCTAACTATGAACTAGTAAATGACCATTATGCCGCCTATGTGAATTAAGAAAATGCAATCAAATTAAAATGCAGCTACTGAATGCAATTTGGGTTTCAAAAAGAAATGTGTTCATACTAAGATTTTTGTTTTCTTCTTCCTTCTTCTTTTTTTTTAGATGCAATCTAGAAGACTAAGAATGTACTAATTGATAAAAGTTGAAAATAAACTTGAAATGACCAAAATGCCCCTGGTCCTGACAAAATGACCAAAATGCCCCTGGACATGAATAATGATCACAATGCCCCCTAGACCTAGAAGGATGACCAGAATGCCCCTGGACATGTAAAATGACCAAAAATCCCCTGGTCATGTAAAATGACCAAAATGCCCCTGGTCATGAAAAATGACCAAAACGAGAAGCAAAGCGATTTGATCTAAAGGATACCAGACAAAAAGGGTGTCTACAGACTTCTATGGAGTCGTCAACTTCCTCAAAGTCAGAGTGGTTAGAAAGTTGCCCCCCGAGCGTAACCTCCTCATTTACCACTTTATTTTCATTAAGTTGATCTTCACCATGTTCAGAGCAGTTGTCTTTATCACTTTCAGCGCAGTCATCTCCTCTAGTATAGTCAATGGTGACATCATCTTCTTCAATGATTTTGGCGCCATCTTCATTGCTCCCCGAGTGTTTGTCATCTTCTTAAGACAATTGACTTGTGTTATCACCTTCACCACTTCCCATACTCATGTTGTCATTGATAGTTTCAGTAAGATGGGTGGTGTTGCTAGTAGCAGTGGCATCATCACTAGTTGAACTAGTGATACCAACATCTTCTTTGATTGGAGTAGACTTATCATCACCATCATCCATATCGGAAGTGTTGGAGTCAACAGTAAATTTCTAAAGTGTGGAGTTCATCTCCACTTTTTTTCTTGCTTTGGCTCTTTTACGGAGCTCGCGTCTTTTCCAAGTCTTCTTATTTTGCTGAGTAGGTTGGCTAAAGATTTTTGGTTGTTTAACCCTTCGCCAAACACCACTTTGAACCTTTGAAGTTGACTGGACAAGGTTGACCCGCGCCTAGGCAAGGTTGACCCGTGCCTAGGCAAGGTCTCGAAGCAAAGCTTGTAACTCCTCCTGGGGTAGCCCGCGCCTGGGGACCCGCGCCTGGGCAAGGTCCTTCAAACCCTAATTTTCAACAAACAATTAGTGTTCCAAACTTGAAAATCCTTTAATTCAACTTTCCAAGAACACTTTAATACCTTCAATTTGCTTCAATTAAGATCAATTGCACACAAATCACAAAAATCCCCAATTCCGATCAAACAAGAACCCTAATTTAACCACTTAAATCCAATTTCGTACCACTTGAATCCAAAAGGGTTCCAAACTGAAATTCTGAAAATCAACACTTCCATTGCAGCAAAAGCTTTCCCAAAATCTTAAAACAACTTTCAATTTCACAAATCAAGGCCAAATTGAAGCCGTAATCAAAAAGCCCCAATTACCCTGCTAAGAACACTAGGTTCCCAAAAACGATAACTCTTGTATATTTTTTTTTTTTTGAATTTCTCAATATTTTCCCGAGAAAGATCAAGATGTAAAAACACTAAATATAAAATTTTAGCCCTTTCCGACCAAGAACGAATGCAGAACAAATATCACAAGTTTCTAGTCGAATTTCTTTTATTTTTTTATTGTTTTGATATTTTTCGATTAAACCTTGATGTATGAGGGATCCAAATTTGAAATTTCAAAGCAATCCGACCACTAATGAATCGACAACAAAAATCGAGGTTTCTGAATTTTGAAAGAAGAAAAGTTGCGATATGGATGTTGATGAATGATGAATAGAAGGATAGATTTACCGATTGAAGATGAAAACCTATGCTCTGAATACCAATTGATACGAGTCTAGTTGTGTTAGATTCAAATCTACCCTTGAATTCCTCCGAAGATCAACTTGAAACTTCAACTTCTAGATTTGATGTAGATCGATTTCCTAGCTAGCTCTTCTTCTTCGTTCGTTGCCTATAGATGGATAATTAGACCTGCAATTATCAATCTAACATCACAAGATTCACAAACAATTAAGCAATCACAACCTAATTGTTTGCTAGGACTCTACAAGATTGAAGAACCTTAAGTATGCTCAAACTAGAACAATGAAGCTAAATAATCAATTGGGTGAATAAACCTCAACTTTATTGAAAACTTAACTTCAATTACAAAGGACGGGGGGGGGGGGTCGATGCCTTTATATAGGCAAAGGATCGACCTAAACTGTCGAAAAATAAGCCCTCTTGGTGGTTTACAATGCCTTGGACGACACACGTAAGGAAAAGAGAAGGAAATAGCCAAATTCCAAGACCAACTAGGAAAAATAAATAACAAGGAATAAATAAGCAAGGATTGGACTTAGTCAAACAAGGCCCAATCCTAATGTCATCTAAACATAAAGATTGACTAATCTAAGATAGAATAAAGCCCACAATGTCCTAAATAACACAATGAAGCTATAATGCATATTAATTGCAAGTAAGGTGATGATTTTGGAACCAATGGATGAATGGTTGCTCAAATCATCACCAAAGGTCTTCAATGGAGCATCAATGGCTTTCATATCATCTAAGTGACTCCGAACAAGGCCCATGAGTGCTTCCTTGAATCTTTTAGCTCTTGCTCTTGTCATAGGACAAATAGGCATCTCTAATGGATCAAATGGCATCTTCTTGGTGCTTGGGACATGCTCAAAGATATCTCCTTGATATTGCTTCTCCATGCTTCCTTGCACTCCATGATCATCCTTTCCATGATCTCCATTGTCATCTTCATGTACATGATAAACCCTTGGCGCATCAGAGAAGAGTAAGTCTGAACCTAGTTTAGGTGTTATTTGCGATGACACTAAATCTGTTTTGGGGGAAAAGAAAGTTAGTTCAAAGAAAGTTGTTAAAGAGTGTATGTTAGCTACTAAGAGTGAGATTAAGAGTGTTTTGCATCAGAATTCTGTTTTGATCTTACTTTTGTTTCAAAATACACTTATGAGTACTAACAACTTGGCTGGAGAACTTCCAAGCAGTATTGTTTCTCTTTTGAGTTATTATGCAGATGTGTTTCCTGAGGAAATTCCTAGTGGATTGCCACCAATTAGAGAGATAGAGCATCAAATTGACTTCATCCCTGGGGCGCAAATTCCTAATAGGCCAGTCTATATGACAAATCCTGATGAGACTAAGGAGTTGGAGAAGCAAGTTGGAAAATTACTTGAAAAAGGATATGCGATACAAGAAAGGCAAGGAGAATATAGTGTCTGCTGCACTATCAAGAAGGTATGTATTTCTTTCGACACTTGATTCTAAATTTCTAGGATTTGAGTACATTAAAGATTTGTATGCTATGGATGTTTACTTTGGTGAAATCTATAAGGCTAGTGTGAAATCTTGTTTTGGAAAGTACTATATGCATGGTGGATTTTTGTTTAAAGAATTTAGATTGTGTACTCCATCTTGTTCTATGCGTGAGTTGTTATTGAGTGGGTACCATCAAATTCGCATGAAAGAGGGTGATGCCTATCAACCACATTTTATGGGTACATTTAATAGGTTTTCTAAGATGGCACACTTTATTGCATGTTCTAAAACTGATGATGCCATTAATGTAGCTAACTTGTTCTTTAGGGAGATTGTTAGATTGCATGGAATGCCTAGAACCATTGTTTCTGATAGAGATGCTATGTTCTTAAGTCACTTTTGGAGAACTTTATGGGCTAAGTTAGTTACTAAGTTGGTATTTTCAATAACTTGTCATCCTCAAACTGATGGACAAACTGAAGTTGTTAATAGAACTTTATCTACCTTGCTTAGAGCTTTGATTAAAAAGAACTTAAGAACTTGGGAGGATTGTTTGCCTCATGTTGAATTTGCATATAATAGAAACATACATAGTACTACTGGTTATTCACCTTTTGAAATTGTGTATGGTTTTAATCCTTTAATTCCTTTGGATTTGATGAGTTTACCTTTGAGTGTGCAAGTCGACATGGATGGTAAAAGAAAGGCTGAATATGTTAGAGAACTTCATGAGAAGGTTAGAGCAAACATTGAAAAGAAGACTCAACACTACATGAAGATGGCTAACAAAGGGCGCAAATAAGTTATCTTTGAGCCTGGAGATTGGGTTTGGTTCCATCTAAGGAAGGAGAGATTTCTTGAGAAGAGGAAATCTAAGCTTTTACCCCGTGGAGATGGTCCATTCCAAGTGTTGGAGAGGATCAACAACAATGCTTACAAGCTAGATCTTCCTAGTGAGTATGGTAATGTAAGTGCTACCTTTAATGTTGCTGACTTATCTCTTTTTTATAATGATGCAGATTTGAGGACAAATCTTCTTCAAGAGGGAGAGGATGATGCGCGAAGGGTTTATCATGGACATGAAGATATCGATAAGCATGTTCCAAATACGAAGAAGATGCCATTTGATCCATTAAAGATGCCTATTAGTCCGATGACAAGAGCAAGAGCTAAGAGGTTCAAGGATGCACTCATGGGCCTTGTTCAAAGTCATCTAGATGATATGAAAGTCATTGATGCGCAAATGAAGAGTTTTGGTGATGATTTGAGCAAGTATTCATCCATTGATTCCAAGGTCATCACCTTACTTGCAATCGATATGACTTAGGGATTGAATGTATAATTTTGGCTATTGTGGGCTTTATTCTATCTTAGATTAGCTTATTGTTATGTTTAGATGACATTAGGATTGGGCCTTGTTTGAGTAAGTCCTATCCTTGTTTAATTATGCCTTGTTATTTATTTTTCCTAGTTAGACTTGGATTAGTTTTCCTTGTCTTTATTTTTGGGCTTGTAAGGCTTGATAGTCGCCCATATTGCTTTAGGATTAGGGTTAGGACGTCCCTTACTACTATATAAGGGATCCATACCCCTCTTGTAAACACAAGTTAAGTTTTTTCAATCAAAGAGAGTTCTTTTGAGAATTTAGCTTCATTGTTCTAGTTTGAGCATACTTAGGATTTCTTCCATCTTGTAGAGTCCTAGCAAACAATTAGATAGTGATTATCTAGTTGTGTTTCTTGTGATCTTAGGTTGTCAATTGCAGGTCTAATTGATCATCTAGGGCCGACGAAAGAAGATTGGATCTTTGGGAAGACTATCAAATTTATCAAGTTTAGAAGTTTGAGTTTCAAGTTGACCTTTGGAGGAATTCAAGGGTAGATTTGAATCTATCACAACTAGATTCGTATCACGCACCAAACCTGCGCCAATCCCTCTTGCTAACTTCCAATCCTATTTTGACTAGGATTTAATTTTTTAATTGCTTTCAAATTCAAATTACCCTTTCCTAATAGGTAATAGACTCCTATTCCAGGTATATTTCTAACTATTTTCTTTAATTAAAAATCCTCTTAGGAATAGGACTTGATCACTATATAAAGGCACCTCTCCTCCCCTCTTTAATCATCAAAATCGTTGCAAGCAATATTTGTACAAGAAAATTTTGCTATAGCCAAATTAGAAGCAAATTTCGATAGCCCTCTTTTTCGTTGAAAAGGTCGACAATGCCTTGCTCATCTATGGATTTTGAATTTCAATTCAAGAACTTTAAGAGACAATTCCATGAGATAGGCAATACCATGTATGAACGGAAGTTCTTTGGATTTTTTTCTCGTCAAGATTGTCAAAAACATTTGGATGTGATAGCCTCACTACCTATGGAAGATGTTGCTACCAAGCCCAGATTCAAAGCTAGTGTAATCTCTCAATTTCTTTGGGATAAGGTTGCCAAGACACATATGGAGAGTACTGATCAAACCAAAATTATGCATGTTTTTATGGTCATTTTCCTATGCTTTTGAACATATTTATGCTAGATTTTACCCTATAATGCTTACATTTGTGATTGTAGGTGTTGAAGAGGTAAAGTGTGCAAATGTGTTGATTTAGGCACTTTTTGGAGCTATTTCGATCGATTTTTGGCACAAAAGTTTTTCATGGATTTTCTTGCAAGAATTTGGAGCTATCATGTTCGTGATTGAAGAATTTATGGAGTCAATCTTATGCTTATTGAGGTCATAAAGTTGAAACTACAAAGTTCCAAAGCAAAGGAGTAAGAAGAGCTCAAGTTGCAAGAAGACATATCCAATCATCAGAGGAACATGGGTGATCAGGCTTAAGACCTGAGCGCTCAGGCCAACCATGAGGGCACCCAGGAGGAGTCGGGGCCTTTGTCCGCGCACGCCACCAACCACTTGTGGTTGTCTTCATGCTGAAGCTTCTTCCTTTCTTTCTAGATGTGGCGACAGCTTGCGAAAATAGCCATAACTTTTGATTCATAACTCCAAATGAGGTGTATGAATATGTTTTGGAAAGCTAACTCCGAGACCTATAACTTTCTTGTTTCAGTCGAGATCCAATTTTGCCTTTATCGTGGATGAAAATGCCCCTGAAGTTTCTGCAAACTAGCTGGACCTAGAAAAGCCCATGAAGTCAAGCTCAAGTTGATATGCTTAGCCTAAATTCGGTATTTGGAGATAGCCCAGATCTGGAGGACAAAATTACACTCAATTGAAGAAGGTTTAATGAGCTTAAAATTCTCTAGTATAAATAGACATCTTTTCTCTCTAGAGAGGAGGTTAGACGATTTGGAAAGCAATAGGAGGAGCCGCTAGCCAGACCCTATCTTTCTAGGTTTTTCTATTCCTTTTCCTTTGGATGGCTACTCAATTCATGAGTAGCTAATCTTTTATTACTCCAATGTAGAATCTTATTGATCTCTTGACTTTTTATTATGGGGAGACTTTTGTTCTTAATAATTTGATTTTCTACTTGAATATGTTTCTTATCCTCGTACTTCATCTTTTGTATTCTTATTTGATTGGTTAGGAGGCCTACTAATCTTGATAATTTTGAATACTATTGTTAGATTTAATTTAGCTAATATTGGTCCAAGTGACAGTTGTAATTCTAGGAGTCCTAGGTTCGATGGGATTATCAAACCTTGTTGAAATCTATAGGCCGAGATGGAAATAGATGTAGATGAGATTGGTTATGATTTATCATGCATGCAGCAAAGTATAATCTTAATGCTTGTTCTAGGAAGGGGTGAAACCTAGATCAGAATAATAGAGATTAATTTTAGCGAGATGCGGATTAATTTTATTAGCATGTTGGAATTAGCATCAAGTTTGTTCCTAGACCAATTATTCAAGTGGAGTTGTTTAAGATATTAGGGAGATTGTTTTGTTCTAATGAAAGTTGAAGCCTACGTCTTAGGATATATACTGATTTGGAATAATTTATGATGCTTAATTGACTGGCAATTATTATCAAATTCATATTAGGTGTCGATGATCTATATCAATCTTGTCAAGAGTGAAATTGATTCTATGTTGGAGGCTTGTTTTATATAGTTGGTTACTTGATTTATTTTGCTCATAATTTATTTTGATAGTTATAATTTAGATTACTAAATCTCAACTTTCAAACTTTTCATTCTAAACATAATAGATTAGTAAAGAGATTAACCTCTCTCTCTATGGATTCGACCCTACTTACCCTAGCTATTTATTTAGTTAAGTTTTGTTGGGATTTATTTTGTGATTGAAAAACGACAGATCACAATTTTGGCGTCGTTGTCGGGGAGAGTGTGTTTTTAATTTCTTTACTTTTAGATTGTGTTATTTGTAAATAGTTGATTTTTGCTTTTCCTTTTTACTTTTACACTTGATCATCTTTGATTTGTAGGAAGAATTCGATGGAACAATCACTTACTTTAAGAGAGTTGAATTTCAACTGTGATATGAAGCTCCACTGCATTGACTATCCAGAAGATTTATCCTTCGAGTTAAAGCCAGGAGTGATCCTTTTGCTACCAATTTTTCATGGAGAATCCCATGAAAATGCTCATGAGCATTTGCGACGTTTCACCATCAAATGTGCTATGATTAGGATGCCTGAAGAGCAAGCAAAGCTTCGAGCTTTTCCAATGACCTTCGAAGGTAAAGCAGAGGAATGATTTTGGAGTTTGCCATCAAAGTCGATTACTTCTTGGAAAAAAATGGAGAGAGCATTCTTGAATCAGTACTTTCCAAAAGCAAAACGTTCTGATGTCAGAAGTAAAATCAACTCTTATCGACAATTACCTAAAAAGAAATGGTTTCAATATTGGGAAAGGTACAAGAAGATTTGTGAAAGCTGCCCCTACGACAACATAAGTGAGGAACTCTTGAAACGACAATTCTATGATAGATTGTTTTATGAAGATCGAGTCTACATTGATGCGACTGGTGGAGGTAGCTTGACACTTAAAACACATGCAGAAGCAAGGAAGTTGTTAAATATCATGACACATTATATAAATCAATTTAGCACATCAGATGAGATACTCAAGCCTAATGAACCAAAGTTCAAATCATCAGTTCGCCAAGAGATGAAAGAAATGCGAGAGGTGGTTCATTCGCTTAAAATTGAGGTTTTTGATCAAAAGGTAATAATAGTCAATCTGATGCGATGTTTAGTTGCGAATCAAGGGGTGAATCATCATCAATAACCATTCTCGCAAACACCTCTAAATGTGGCTCAAGGGCACAAGAACAGCATGGAAGTTGACAATGGATTGAATAATGTGCAAAGATATGGAATCAATTCGATGGGAATGGAAGACAATCAATCAAAGGTTACAAAAGGCCCCAATTTCTTTCTCTACACCACCATTTGAACTAGTTTTTCCTATCTCTGAAATGAAACCATCACCAACTGTCATACCCCATGTGCAAATGCCAAGTGATGAGGAGAATTCAATGAAGAGTGAGGAGGAAGGAAAACCAGATTTTGGGACGAATTCAGTTTCATCTCCAATTATTTCTCAAGATCCACCAAGGAAGAAGAGGGAACCAAAGAAGAAAACGATGAAACCCATTGATTGTGTTGCACCCTATCCCCAATTGTTCACAAAAAGACATAAGGGATGCTTGGAAGGAAATCAATTGGACTCATTTCTTGGATCAAAGGTAAACATTCCTTTAGTAGCCTCAATTGAGCAAGTGCCCAGGTACGCATCTTTTCTTAAGCAATTAAATGATGATAAAGGGAAATTTAAAGATAATGAATTTGTATGTATGAATGAAAATTTTTATACTGCTTTTCAAGGGAAATTGCCCCATAAATGTAAGGACTTAGGAGCATTTACTATTCCATGTAACATAGGAGGCAATATGACAGTGAAAGCAATGTGTGATTTAGGATCTTCATTTAATATCATGCCATATTCCATTTATCTGCAATTAGGATTAGATCCCTTAGTCAAATCAAATAACATCATTCAATTGGCTGATAGGACTAACATTCATCCTGAAGGATTAGTTGAAGATGTCTTAGTGTAGGTGGATAAACTCATTTTTCCTACAGATCTTTACATTCTGAAGAAGAACGATGATGGCCTTTCTGATGCGCCACTGCTATTAGGAAGACCCTTCTTAACCACTGCAAGGACCAAGATTGATCTACATGATGGAATTCTCAACCTCGAATTCGATATGGAAGTAATTGAGTTCGATATGTATAAAGCTATGAAATACCCTATTGAAGAACAATCTATTATTGCTACTGGTGAAGTTAATCTTCTTGTTGAACAAGTTAATTCAATCAACAAAGAGGATGAGCTAGAAACAGTCATCACAAATAGCTTGTACGAGAGCAAAGTCGAGGAAGCCAAGGTGAATTTGAAAGATGAAGTGATAGACGCCATTGTTGATTTGAAGGCACTTCCAAAACAAAGTGAATCAGTTTCTTACATTCATTTGGAAACCAAGGATGCACCACCACCTTCTATCATTCAACATCCAGAAGTCAAATTGAAGCCATTGCCTGAAGACTTGAAGTATGTTTTTCTTGGAGACAAGGAAACACTCCCAGCAATTATCTCAAGTAAGTTGACTGAAGAACAAGAGGGAGGGTAATTAGAGTCTTAAAGAAATACAAAGAAACTTTGGGGTGGACGATTGCTGATATCAAGGGGATTAGTCCTTCTGTTTGCATGCAAATGGTTCATTTGGAGGACGATGTTGTTCCAGTAAGGCAACCACAAAGAAGGTTGAATCCAAATTTGGCTGAAGTAGTTAAGGAAAAAGTTCTTAAACTACTTGGAGCTGGGCTCACTTACGTTATCTCAAATAGTAAGTGAGTTAGCCCTGTCCAAGTAGTACCCAAGTGTCGCAACGTGCCGGTCTGGGGGATCCGAACCCTGTCGTTTAACGACTTTAAGAAAGGAAGGGGAAAGTACCGTTTCCTAGGTTTTGGAGTCGCCACTAATCTTTTTTAACCTAGGTGTGATTAGCCACCTATCTAATTATTAAGTCTAATATTAACCTATGCTCGGCAAAGGCAACACTAAACCTAATAAATGGTCTTCTAACTAGAGTTCTAAAGTTCGGGAGTCTGGTTCGCATGACGCCCGTCAAAAGACGGCACTGACCAGTCTAGACTTAACGTGAGTTTCTATTATTGGTTGTTTCTATCCTTAAGTATTTTCATGCCATTTTAGAAATTTTATTAGTCTTTGACATTTAAACAACCAAAAAATGGTTTTTAAATTTTGAAATAGGATTGTCGGGAATTAAACCCGTTTATTGTTTGTTCTCTTTTTGGGCTCCTCATGAGAGGATTTTCTTTAAAACTTACCATTAAAACGATTTGATTTGAAAAATGCTTTTGATGGGAACTTTCCCGTTTTGAAAACTAAAACTGAAAATGACGGGAACTTTCCCTAAATTGAAAACTAAAACCTGATGGGAACTTTCCCGACTTAAAAAACTTTGAAAACTGGTGGGAACTTTCCCGATTTGAAAATTTAAAACTGATGGGAACTTTCCCAATTTGAAAACTTAAAAACTGGTGGGAACTTTCCCAATTTGAAAACTTGAATGAAATTCTTTTTGATTTTTGAGTTTTGAATTTTTGGATTTTTGAAAACCTTTTTGTTAATTTTAAAATACTCAATTTTTCCTTTGGAATTTTTATCTTTGAAAACTAAAAGAGAACAATTCACAAGCACAAACTCTTTTTTAATTTTTGAAGAAAATAGTTTTATTCTTTTATTCTTTTTTTTTGCTTTGATTTTCTTTAACCATTAATTGCAATTTCTAGGTCTAGACTCTAGATGCATGAATGCAAATGATGCATGCTTTCCGATTACATGCAAATTTTTTACCGGATAATTATACGAGGATTTCCTTCCGGGCACCCGCCACTCATACTAGCTAAGACCCCCATCCGAAAATTTCAAGTCTAGAAAGGATAAATTGAGACCGACAAAAATTGTCTAAGTCCCAATTATCGTTCCATCATTGGATCCAAATTTTTAATCTCACGTGACATGGCATAGTTAATAATATAAAGAAGCGATGTAAACATGATGCATATGGAACAATATTAATCTCCTAAGTCCAACTTTATTTCATTTTTTTAAAAAAAAGTATAGGCCCATATTGAATTTGGAAGTCCAAGACCCATAAGGAAAAGATGAAAGGCCCAAAGGATAAGTAAAAAAAAACTAAGCCCATGCTATAATATACAAATATAGGCCACACAAGTCAATAAAGCCCAAACATATGGTGCAAAGCCCAACAGAAAAACATATGGATTACAACCCCATCATAAAAATATACTAATAATAACCAAAAATAGGAAGAAAAAAAAACAACTAGAAGTAAAGCCCAACTTGTTATATCTAAAACATGCCAGATATGTAAATAGAAAAAGACAATCATAACAACAATAAGACCCAAAACCCCAACCTATCTAAAGGCCCAATCTGAAAATGAAAATTATGGCCCAAACGGAACCAAAAGCTAAGGCCTAAATAATGTTATCCAAATGCCGTTTGAATCTCCAAGTTAATTTTTTCATCCCTAAATCGGTCATATATTCCATTATTTAAATTGCAGGCCCAGTTTTTACATCTTAAAATTTCCTCTAATTAAATATCTAAATTAAGACTCTTTCATTTATCACTAAATCAATGATTAATGGCCAATTCCAGACGAAGGCTTCCCCCTAGATTTGTCATCCAATTTCCAAACTAAAGATCGAATTTTAAACCCTAAGTTACTTGAGTACTCACCATTGCTAAATTAAAGACCGTTTATTCTTAAATTACTATCCTATTTCAACTTTAGACCTAAAGCCAACTTTTACATCTAAATTACTAATACTTAATGAGGCCTTTTATTTCGGAATCAACTACATAAAGATCAAAACTTAATTTCTTAACTTAAATTTATCCAAATTTCTAACACCTCTTAATTTACTATAATTCCTAATATATAAAATCAATCCCATTTTCTAAATTAGACCATCATTACTATCCTAAGTACCTAAACTGACGGGCCTTAAACCCAAACAAAAAGTGGAAAGACAATCAAATTAAGCCCATAAATAACTAAAGGGACTTACTTGAAAACGTATAATAGCCAATAATCCATTTAAATAAATAACTGAAAGTAGACACACACACACACACACACACACAGATATATATATATATATATATATATATATATATCAATGTTAAAACAGAAAAGCTCAAACCCTAAAATTAGCTTTCTCTCACCTACTCTCTATAACTTCACCGGAAATTGTTGACTACGGTTGAGCCACCGTGCCGGGGTTTCGATGACCGTCCGATAAAGCCGAAAATTTGCTAAGAGCTTCCTCTGGCCTTGCTGAGTTCGGATCTGGCCTCAAATCTTTCAACTGACGCTGGAAAATACCTCAATAACACCAAACCCGAACCTATGTCCAACTCCAGATCCGCCTAAGTCCACCGTTGGTTCGACCCTGCGTTCAGATATGTAACTCTTCTCCTCTTCTTCTCTCTATAGACCTTTGCGTTTTTTGGATCTAACCTAACATCTTTCTCAAACTGAAACTAACATTTTTTTTTCTGCAGAAATATGGACTTTGGACAACAATTGGAGATGGGAAACAGAAGGGAAGGAAGGCTCGTTTTTAAGAAAGGTAAAGGTTTTTTTTTTTGTAGAACTAACTGAAAGAGTCTCCTTTTTTTGTTTTTTTTCTGTTGCTGTATCTGGTTGTGGGGTTATTTTCTCGAAAAAAGGAACCCGGGAGTTGTTTTTTTTTGGAATGAAAAGAAACTGAGTTTATTTTGTTTTTGGGGTTTTTTTGGTTGCTACAGAAGGAACTAGGGTTTTTTTTTGGAATCTGTATGAAAAAGAAAGGCTAGGGTTTTTTGGAATTCGTGTCCCCTGTTTAGGATAATATGAAGGATATATATACTTGTTTTTCAGTGACTAAGTGTTTTTAGGGCTTTGCTGGCTCTTTCATGCTTTGTATTGGTGGGAAAATGGGGTGATGTGGCACCTGAGGTTCAACTAACCTGTGTGTGTTTGTACTGTTGTGATCGAGTGTGAATGTTTGTGTTGTTGCTATCTGTTTGAGTACCCTGTTTTGAAACCTATAAGGTGATGTCATTCATATTTCCTGTAATGCACCCCTCCCTACATGATCCTTGCACTTGTCCTAGTTGTCCATTGCTGTTGTCCTCTAGTGCTGATGTGTAAGTTGGGTCCTGGTTTTCTTGCTGACATGCCCATTTGTTGGCTTCTGATTCACCCAGAGCTTGTGCTGGCGTGTGTTAGCAGTGTGTCATCCTGTGCAGGACACACTCCCCAGTTGTTTTGCTTACTTGTGTGCTTGTCTCTTCTCTCTTAATGCACCTTCCTCTGTGGCTTATTTATCTGTCTTGGATTGAATGACTCTGGGTTTGAAGTCTTAATCTCATGGTGTTTACCTGTTCTTGTACTGTACTTTATATGTACTTGTTTGCAGCAAGTAAGAGCTAGAGACAAATTTTGCCTCTAGTTGAACTTGGTCTGCAAGTTTCTTTTAAACCTATACTAATCCTTGCTTTGCTCTTGTTCATTTGCATAAACCCAATGTTTTGTCTCCTCTGCTGGTATACTTCCTGTGCTGACGTGGCGAGGGGGACCATCCAAGCTTGGTCCCCCAAGTCTGGAAAAGATAAGTACCTTTAAAACTTAGCTTCTTTCCATTTTTGCTTTCATTTTGCTGCTGGTCATGGTACTAATTACTCATGTAATTGCTTTTGCAGGGGGCCTGAATAATCAATTAAGGGTTCCAAAGGGTGGATTAAGGGAGAAAATGTAATTTGAGCATGTAATTCTTGTATTTTTTGTAATAAAACAAACTGTAGTTTATTATGTACTTTCCCATATAGCTCCCAAAAAGCAATAGGTTCAAAGCGCACCTAGCCTAAAACAGAAGGGTTCCCCATGACCCAAAGAGAGCAAGCCTAAAAAGATAATACCAGGCCCAATCGGAAACTTTCTTGACCCAAAACACAATCCCAAAGCCCAATCAGGCATAAAGGAGAAAAGGAAGGGGCCAGGCCCAACGGAAACTTTCCTGACCCAAAACACATGCCTAAAGCCCAATTGGACTCAAAGGGAAAAAGGAAGGGACCAAACGCAACAACCCAAAAAGATACTTTAATTGCAGTTTTGAGCTAATGAAACTGGCCCAAGAGGATTTAAATAAGGAAATAGTATCTACAAATAAAGAGAAAGGGTATTACCTACTTTACGTTTTAAAAAGAAATAGACAAGAGCTTAAATGAGGGTTTGGGCTTAGCTAAGATTAAAAGGTTAGGGCTTTATTAATTTTAAAACTTTACTAATCAAGCAAAAATAATGTGTCTACAGCTGCCCCTCTTTGTGCGCTTTCTAACTATCGGTGAGTGTGCAAAAAGAAAAATTTGTATATCACTCGGAGAGTTAGGAAATGCGCAAAGATGTAGACACCCTGTTTCTTATGCTATTAAAAGGAGTCCAGTCTGTGGACCAGTTTGGAAACTAAGAAAGACCTGTCTGAGGTCTGAAACTGAAAGAAAATGACATGTCTGAGGTCGAAATTAAAACGGAGAAAAACCTGTCTGAGGTTTGGAATTTGAAAGATAAAGACCTGTCTGAGGTCTGGAATAAAAAATGAAAAATAAAACTGAGAAAGGATGACCTGTTTCTAGCCAATCCTTAGTAATTACTGAAAAGATGACCTATCTCCAGTCAACTTTGACAAATGCTGCAAAGATGACCTGTTTCCAATCAACTTTGATAAATGCTGAAAAGATGACCTGTTTCCAGTTAATTTTAATAAATACTAAAGAGATGACCTGTTTGCAGTCAACTTTGATAAATGCTGAAAAGATGACCTGTTTCCAGTCAACTTTAATAAATGCTAAAAAGATGACCTGTTTCCAGTCAACTTTGATAAATACTAAAATGGTGACCTGTTTCCAGTCAACTTTGATAAATGCTGAAAAGATGACCTGTTTCCAGTCAACTTTAATAAATACTAAAAAGATGACCTGTTTCCAGTCAACTTTGATAAATGCTGAAAAGATGACCTGTTTCCAGTCAACTTTAATAATTGCTGAAAAGATGACCTGTTTCTAGTCAATTTAGATAAATAATGAAAAGATGACCTGTTTCCAGTCAACTTTAATAAATGCTGAAAAGATGACCTGTTTCCAGTCAACTTTAATAAATGCTAAAAAGATGATCTGTTTCCAGTCAACTTTGATAAATGCTGAAAAGATGACCTGTTTCCAGTCAACTTGTATAAATGCTGAAAAGATGACCTGTTTCCAGTCAACTTTGATAAATGCTGAAAAGATGACCTGTTTCCAGTCAACTTTGATAAATGTTGAAAAGATGATCTGTTTCCAGTCAACTTTAATAAATGCTGAAAAGATGACTTGTTTCCAGTCAATTTTGATAAATGCTGAAAAGATGACCTGTTTCCAATCAACTTTGATAAATGCTGAAAAGATGACCTGTTTCTAGTCAATTTTGATAAATGCTAAAAAGATGATCTGTTTCCAGTCAACTTTGATAAATGCTGAAAAGATGACCTGTTTCCAGTTAACTTTGTAAATACTGAAAAGATGACCTGTTTCCAGTCAACTTTGATAAATGCTAAAAAGATTACCTGTTTCCAGTCAACTTTGATAAATGCTGAAAAGATTACATGTTTCCAGTCAACTTTGATAAGTTCTGACCTGTTTGAGGTTGATGCTTCGAAAATCTTCTGTATAGTCCTGTTTAAATGCTTCAGTGATGATATGATGCCTGATTGAAGTGCATGTATGTCGAGATTGTCGCAACGTGTGGGTCCGGGGTCCTGAACCCTGTCGTTAACGACTTTAAAAATGATAGGAAAGGGAAACTACTGTTCCCTAGGTTTGGAGTCGCCACTAATCTTTTTTAACCTAGGTGTGATTAGCCACCTATAGATTATTAAGTCTAATATTAACCTAAGCTTGGCAAAGGCAACACTAAACCTAATAAACGGTCTTCTAACCAGAGTTCTAAAGTTCGGGAGTCGGGTACGCGTGGGGAAGGATTAGCACCCCCACGACGCCCGTCAAAAGACGGCACTGGCTAGTCTACACTTAACTGTGGGTTTCTATTATTGGTTGTTACTGTTCTTAAATATTTTCATGCCATTAAGATCTATTAATCTTTGAAGTTAAGCAAATAAACAAGCAAAAAATGGATTTTGGATCTTTGAAGTAGGAATGTCGGGAATTGAACCCGTTTATTGTTTGTTCTCTTTTTGGGCTCCTCATGAGAG
>AWUE01015119.1:0-10782 GCA_001974825.2 Corchorus olitorius | reverse complement strand
GTTCTTTTATTATCATTTTAATTTATTTATGCTATCAATTTTAATTTCTTCTCTTTGTAGGTACAAGTATATTAGTTCATGTGCATTCTTAATTTATTTTTTTTCGTTTTCAATCATGCATTCATATTTTTACTTACTTTGTATTCAGATTAAAATCTTTTCACTTTATTTTTGCATTTGTATTTCATTATTGTACTATGCATAATCTGGTGCCCAAAATATTGATGGAAGCAAAGTGAAAAATTTGAGTTCGGATGATGAATTTAATTTACTGGGCCAACATTAGAAGTTTATAACAGGAACAGTAGGGCCATTGCTTGAAACTGAAGTCGGGCCCGACTTTACCCTCCATCCGGCCCCGGCATGATTCCACAACAACAGACCCGAGCCACTGTCCTGACCCGGCCCCCGGTTGAGCCACAACCCGGCACCAACATGGGTTCGCAGCAAATCGAGCACTGCTTCTGTCTTGACCCGGTGCTAACCTCACCATCAAACCGGCGCTGGCCTTGTTCATTAGAATATCGACTTGAAACTTCACGGTTGTGGCGCCAACTATACCTTCAACCCGGCCCCGAGTTTAGTTCGAAAAATCGAAGCCCCTCTTCTATTTTGGACCGGCTCCCGATTCAAGTCTTACCCGGCGCCAACCTCAACCTTAAGCAAACTTTTGCGCTGACCATGTTAAGCTTCAACAGTCTGCAGTTTCACTTCTGTATAAGCTTGGCCCCAATTTGAGATCAATTACGGTGCCCTCGGTTCCCATAGTCAAAGCCTCTGCTTTGTAATACTAATTTAAGTCGGCCCCGCAATTATCTTCCATTCGTTTCCGATTTAAGCTTCTGCTCCTGCCCAATATTGGATTCCAACTCCACAGCCGCCACAAATTCTAAACACCTTTGACAATTTGTGGAAATTAATTGCTATTTTGGGGTTATTATTTGAGGACCACATTTTGTATCGGTTTTGGAGCGGCACCATTTATGTTTCTTCATGCACATTACATTTTAGGATTTAGTCTATGCATGACATTTTGCATATTTACTTCTTAATGATAATATTTTTTTTCTTTCTTATTTGGGATGCCCTTACTAATTACTCATTATTTTTCTATTCTCTTGTCTCTTGAGCTAATTTTGTAGATGTGAAGCACCAATCAAATTCAAAGCAAGCTCCAATATTCTTCTTCTCCTTTCGGCAATTATGAGGGAGTTTTCGCTTACTTTTCTTTTAATTTTTCTTGTGCTCACAACATTGAGAACAATGTTATTCTAAGTATGGGGGGGAGACAAATTGAAATTTAATTTTTGATAAATTAGTTCTTGTCATCCTAATTAGCATTTTTTTTTATTTTGCATTAGCATATTTAATTTTGTTCATGAATTTTTTTTCTTTTAATTGTATCATGCATTGCATTTTGCATTAAGGCATATAATAGGAGTTCATATTCAAAAAAAAAAATTTCAAAATTGTTTTGGTTTTTGGCTAAGAATTTCTAGAGTTGGATATCATCAATAGTGTCATTATTTTAACTACTTTTGCAAATGGTTGCCAAAGTTTGTCAAATGAAGATGATGCTTGTCAATTGGGTAAAAAAAATTGGTTTTTGCTACTTCTAGAACTTGTGTCGAATCTCTTCGAGACTAATTTGGATTGTGGTATGATTGGTTTGGAATGTATATGTATTGTGTATGGGGATGACTAAGGCGTTTGTTTGGATCGTTAGAGCCTTAGGATACCTACCCTTTTTACAATGTCACTAGTAACCCCTTTGTTGCCTTTTTGAATATATTTAGCCTTTTCCTTTGTTTCACCACATTATCCCAAAGAACCATGAGCCCGAAAAACAAGTTTTACCCTTATTCATGAATTAGTAAGAGCATAACTTGTTGATTTTTAGTTCTAATGGATGGTGGATGGCTAAAATTATTGAGCCTTATTGTTGATTTTGATTCTTTGTGCTTAATGATCTTTTATTGTTGATGAAGAAAGATTGAGATCAAAATAAGTGTGGGGGAAGCTAGTGGAATGTGAAAAGTGGAGTGCCACAAAAAAAAATAATTGGCACTATTGTTCATGAAAGATAAGAAATTTTGGAGAATTTGTGGAGTTATGATGAAGGAAGAGCTATCACAAGATTAAATAAGCTCTTGATGGAATAGTTATGCTCTACTAAATTCTTGAATACTTTGATTTTCCTTATCCTTTCTTTCTTAACTCACTGTCCCTTGGCCCCATTACAACCCTTATAAAGACCTTTCGACTCATACACATGCATATATATTTGGTTAGTGGTTTGATATGGTTGTAGTGGAGATGTAGATGAGATACAAGCCTATGGTAAGTAGCTCTTTAAAATAGTTTTCTTATTCTCTTTTGAGGCAAATGATTTGGATGATAAACTAACCATTTGTGCTTTACTTTGTTAGATAATGACTTGTTTTGAGAAGTATCCAACACTTTGAAGTTTGAGGCCTACTTACTTATGAATTTTTGAAAATTGTTCTTAAATTGTTTTTGGAACTAACTTTCATATGTAGCAATGTTTGTGGGTGTCGTTCTAGTTAAGTAAACCCTCAGGAGACTATAACTCCTCCTTTAATGTCTTCGATTAAAGGTTTAAAGGCTTGTGTCATGTGCTAAGTGCCGCCGTACACCTACGAAAGTGGAATCAATATCTTGCATTAGTTTAGGATTTTATTTTTGTTTTAGTTTTACTTGAGGACAAGCAAAAAGCCAAGTGTGGGGGAATTTGATAAGTGCAATAATTTACACTATTTAGACCTCATTTAGATTATATTTTGAGCATTTATATTGCACTTTCTAATGTTATTTATGATATATTCTCACATTTTGTGTTTTTGAGCTTGTAGGTTAATTTGGAGTGATTTTAGGGAGAAAATCGTAACTTTCAATCCGGAGATCCATTCGAGTCAATTCAAGTGTCCGTGGAAAGAGGATTCAAGGCTCTACAACTTTCATTAAGGACTTGGAGGCTAATTTTGACTTGAAGAGAGTGAAAACGTTGAAGAAAGTTGAAGATCGGTGAAATCCTGACGAACTCCAAGTTGGGGCCAACTTACCCCTCAAGTTGGGGCCAGGTTGAAACCCTGAAGTTTGCGCAACCTTTCTGTCCTAAGTTGGGGCCGAATTGACCCCCAAGCTGGCACCAAGTTAGGCCTGACGGAAATTTTTCTAGTTTTTCCAGAATTTCCGATTTTGCCCCTGATTAATCCAAATTACTTTAGGACTTTCTGTATCCCTATATATACAGACTTTTAGGATTATTTTGAGGACCTTTGGCTCATCATAATTATTTTCCCTTGTTGAAGAGAAGATTTCCTTGGAGATTGAGACTAAGATTTCTTTTCTCTCTTTCTCTTATGTTTCTATTCTTCAATAAAATTATTCTTGTGTTTTTGTTCATGATGATGAGTAACTAATTTCTTAATTAGTGTTTAAGGTGTAGCCAATTGGGAATTATTGCTTGATTTATGAGTTGAATTGTTTTTCTTTCAAGTTAGATTTATTTTCCTTGTTCTTCATGAGATTTATATGCCTGATCAACATATAGATTGTTTTAGAGATTGTGCGATGTACTGACAGGAGAAGCATAATCTGTGCACTAGGGAAATAGACAAATTAGGCTAGATCAGACATGAATCTTAGGCTAATTTGATAGTTGAATAATTACTTGTTCCTAATGAATCTAGTTAATTAGGTTGACATCGACGGATAGTGAATCTAATTAGTTAGGTATTCCTGTGTAGACTTGACGGAGCACATAGGTAATTAGGTGTAATTCTATTCTAATTTAGCATCAAATTAACTCATAGGTTAGGTAGTAATTTCCCAATTAGGTGAAACCTGAAGCCCTAAGCTTTCCAATTATTGTTTTCATAACTTATTTAATTCTCTGCTTTTATAACTCAATTGCTCTTAATTTTAAGTTGTCTTGATAATTTCTCTTAATTTCCTTCTTTAATAGAATTAATTACAATAGGAATTAATTGTTCTCTGTGGATTCGACACCTGGATTACTCTAGGATTTTATTACTTCAACTGACTCTGTGCACTTGCAGATTTGGTTCATCAAACCCGAACCCGAATTAACCTGATCCAAAATTGACCCGAACCCGAATCAACCTGACTCAAATTTAACCTGAACTCGAATCAACCTGACCCAAATTTAACCCGGTCTGATTCAAGCCTGAACCCGAAAATGATCTGAACTTGATAACCCGAATCCGAACCCAACCTAACCCGCCTGATTGCCACCTCCAGTAAATATCTCTTTTTTTTCCTCTAATTTCTTCCTTATTTTTTAACCCTTTTGGACAAATTGCAAAGTGGCCCTTTTGTACTTTCAACGGATTGCATGAGCAAATTATAACATTATTTATTTATTTATTTCTTTTCTACTAATTAGAAAGAGTGGTCAAAACTCAAAAGCTGCTGAGACTTATAGCAACATCTCCAAAAGTAAGCTATACAACAATGGGACACTGATAAAGATTTGTAAAATTGTAATCAAACTCAGAGTTCGCGGTAAATTAGTAAGAAATATCAGCCTTTTAATTATAAACATTAAAAAAAAATCTCATTTTACAAATCAAAGATTAATGTCTCAAAGGTGTTGGGTTGAAGGGAAATTTTGCACATCCAACAATGGCATTCAATGGAATTGGAACCAACTATATATGAAGCTATAGCCAGCCTTTTTCTTTTTGCATTGGTTGACGACGTTTAATGGTGCGAATTGGGAAGCCATTCACTAACCGAGCTGAGGGAAAGAAAGACATTCGATCTTCCTTAAGTTGAATCCACCTGCATGTCATATTTCTCCAATTAGTTACAAATTAAATGTGTTTATTTGGCTCGCCTTATTTTAGAGTTTTTTTTCTACTGAAAAAAGCTCAAGTCGGACCAAACACAAAATCCATTAATAGTAGTTTTTTGAACTAATATTAAGCACAACTGCACAAGCTTTTGGCAGTAGACTTTCAAACGATAATTTTTTTTTTTATAAGCTCCAACTAAACCAAACACAGAGTTAAAATAATGGAAGTGTAATACATGCCTGTATGAAGTAACAAAATGGTGTAGAAAAAGAGCAATTTGAAGTCGAGCCAACTCTGCCCCTGGACAAAACCGAGCACCTCCTCCAAAGGGTGAGTAAAATGGGCTATTTCTCCAATTTCTCTTTTCCTTCATTACCCAATTGTTGGTTATCAATCAGTTAGTATTAATATTATTATATAATAATAATCATAAGTCCATTCCTGCAAATATTAATATTTATTGTATGGCAACTGAAAAAAAAAAAAGAACCTCATTTTTAGGGTCCATCCATCTCCATGGATCGAAAGATACAGCTCCTTTGTACAAATTTTCATCCAAGTGAACAGCTGAAAGAAATGGAACCACAAAGCATCCTTTGGGAATCACAAAATCTGCCAATTAAGTAACCAAACACTTCAATTTTTGTACCTCACTCCTTTGGGAATTCACATTATTATTTTAAGTAACCACAAAGCATTCAATTTGGGTTATTTTGGATTTATGTGTTATTGGAATTTAGATTCTTAAGTTTGGTCCTCCGCCATTACTTTATCCAATTGAAGTTAAGTCAGATTTAAGCTTACTTAGGTTTTATTCCAATTTTTGCCGTTTCCTTCTATCTAAATCATATGATTCATATGTTAATCATATGTTTATTTATCCGTCGGTTTCATGACTAATCTTGATTGAGCTGAATACTTGACTTAGAATGAGAATATAAATCTTTAAACAATGATTTTCTCAATTCACAAGATCAAAATTATTTAGTGTTTATAATCACATATGCATATACATACCTTGATAGGATACATCTTCTTTCGCCTCCCTCATTAACCAAATCGCAATTCCTCCCAACCGCAATGTTTCATCAATGACCTAATTTTAATAATAATAATGGAAACAAACAAAGCAATTTATAATAAATCCGAATCTCAATAATTACGATCATTTTGTTGAATATTAAGCGAACCTTCAAAATAAACTCTCAAGCTTAACCATAGGTTGTCCTAGTTTTTGATTATATATTCTTGGTAATAAATTCACTTAATACACTCTAACTTTAAAGGAAAAAGCTATAAGTACTCATGATTTGCACTCAACAATAATACTTACACTTTTTTACCTTAAAAGAGTTTGAGACAATTAATTTATTTAGGATACATATACATGTCCCGAATTTGAACATTATAATTATGAAGGTGAAATGGGTATTGACATACTAAAAAACTTGAATAAAAAGTAAAAATGAATATAGAAAAAGAAATGTAGTTAGAGGATATGAAAACTCACACATTGAGTGAAAGACATGGCTTTGTAATCTTGCCAGGTGAGAAATTCCTGTCCAGAGTTGCGCTTAACATTGATTTGCTCATCCTGGATAAATATATATAAATAATTTTGTGTCAAAATAAGACTAAAAAAACACTCTTACATGATTTATATATGGATAATTATTTGATACACACTTACTAAAAGTTGTGTCAAAGCGCGAGGATTATGAGTGAGAAAGTAGACAGCAAAAAGCATAGTTTTAGCAGTGGTTTCATTGCCAGCAAAGAGGAGATTTATAAAGAAGTCAGCTACAACATCATCCGCCAAGTTTTCTTCCATCAATAGTCTTCCAAGCATCCCATTACCAACTTGTGATGCTCCTCCCTCTTGCTTGCACTTTTCTATCGTCATGTATATCTTGCTTATGATTTTCTCCCTTGCCTTGACAAATTAAATTCAAACATGTCAAGAGTAAATTTAAAAAACATTTTTCATTTATTAATTAATTTCACTAATATACTTTTCTTAATTACTTATTTGATCATCAGAATTTAACAGGAAAAAATTTAATTGTAAAAAAAGAAAAAAGGAAAAGGAATTATATCGTGGCTTTTAATATTATCTAATTAATATACCTTCATGGCTGTGTGATAAGCAAAACCTGGCAAGTTGATTGGAAGAGAGAGGCAACCATCAACAAAGTCAGAGAAAAGTTGAGCCATCTCATTTATTTCCGCTTCGCTTGTTACTCCCAGAAGTTGATTCACCATAAGATTAATAGCTACCTGCAAAATAAAATTAATAAGTACTATATCAGAAAAATCAATTAATTAGAAATAATTACTACTAGTACTGATAAATTGCCTTTCTACAAACATCCTGCAGAAGAATACTGTGGTGTTGATGAAGATGTTGCAGAGTGTTGAGAATAACGGTTTGAATATGGTTGAAGAAATGGAACTTGAGTTTATCAAGACGCATCATAGTGGAAGCAATGCCGTGGAGTTTCCTCTGCTGCTCTCCCTGCACAGTGATCACTCCGTTCTTGCCCACCAAATCTCGGAACGATTTTGGATAGCTGGATTGGAAAAGCTTCCCTTCGTTGACCATCACGAACCTGTTGAACTTTGGGTCTGCAGAAACCACTGCCCATTTCCCGAAGACGCTGCAACTAAAGATTTTTCCGTACTTTTTGACTTGTTTTTCAACAAACCCCGGAGGGTGAGAGCTTGCCACTGCATTGTACCAGTTTATGCTGTCACCCAAGACTGGCCACCCTCTTCTTCCTGGCGGCAACTTCTTTCTTCTTCTTCTTCCAACCACCAAACTAAGTAATAATATCAACACTACTGCCGTTACCGTTGGGATGATGCCAATTTCCCTCAGATTGGACTTTATTTCATCCATCTTTCTAAACCCTTTGATTAGATGCAACAATCTAGTTTTAATATCTATAATATACATGATCTCCCTCCCACTCTCATGCACCCTTGTTATATATAATTGAAACTTTGACTTATTGTCATATATTATTATATTATTTTATTTTATAAAAATGGCTATTTTGTATTTTCTTTTCTTTTGCAGGAGTGATGATCCCATCTACCCCATCCCTTACCATGAAACCGGGTATGTCACACACTTATATCCACATATCCGTTTTCAAACTCTTTAATGCATAAATTTTGGAATTTCATTATGACTGAAATTTTATTTTTTGTTAGAGGCTAATTTTGTGAAATTTGTGACTGAACTTTTGATACCTCTTAATTCTGTGATAATTCCCACGAAATCGATCATTACTTGAAAATGTAATCATTTCATTCTTGAGCAGCGCACCATGACCAAATCTAATTTAAAAGTATAGAACTATATATAACTGTGTTGTCCTTTATTTTTTTGAGAGGAAAAAGAAGAGTCCTTGAAATAATTGTCTGGCAAAAACATACTCTTGATGTGCATGTGATAAGAGTTGAAACTTTGGAAATTTTTATTTTAGATTTTATTTTATATATAAAGTGTCGCCAAGAATCAAGGCCCTAACTTTCTGCCGCTTCCAAGCTATTTATGTAGTATACCTTAAGAAATGATGACAAGTTGAATGATGAAAATTCCAATAAGTATAAATAAATCAATATATGCCAGCAAAAACCAACCTTTTCTTCTAAATATGGTTTACTACCTAGCCTAGACTTGCTCATCACTACTACTAAAATTAAGTTCCGTTGCTCAAGGACGACTTGGTCTATTCATTACTTTTGGTCAAACAAAATGAATTAAATCCGGTATAAAAAAAAACCTATATGTGAATGAATTATGATATCGTTCACACTTTCAAGTTTCAAGGAATTCTAACTAGAGGTGGAGCTAGATATATATATGATCAAAACTAGATTGGTTTTGGGAAGAGTTAATTATTTGGGGTTAATTTTGGATTATGATTTGAGTTATTATCAAGTCCATTATCAATGGAGTTTAGCAGACTATGTATGTAGTTTAAAGAATAATTTTGATTTAAATGCAACAACCAATGCTTCAAAATTAAGGATTTGTTAACTTTGCACTGATGACAAGTTAGGAGAGTGCCGTCACGACTATGGAAAGCAAATCTGAGACTCGGGGCCGCTCGAGATAGGAAGAAGATTTACTGGAACGAAGCGAAGTACAAAGAAGGTTGTGGCTGCTTGGGCCAATAGAGTAAATAAGCAGGTGGATAACCCTCATGGGTCTAAGGTTTAGGTTAAAAAGGCCCGGAAACAACTAAGGTTGCGTTTGGTTCGTGGGAAGTAGTGGGAAAGTGTGGTAAGTTAGATAGGGAAAATAATTTTCCCATGTTTGGTTGGGCGAATCTAATTTTAGGTGGGAATGTCATTCCCATCTAAAAGGGTGGGAAAGTTCATTTTTCCAGGAAAGTGTTACTCTTTTTCTCTTGTCTTTCTTTTATATTCTCAAAATTTAATAATTTTCCCACGTTAACCAAACATGGTAATCATATTCTCACAAAAATAAAAAAATTATACTTTCCCACTAAAATAGCATTCCTAGGAAAGTAGTGTGAATGACATTCCCACGTGATACCTAAAATATTACGAACCAAACATAACCTAAAGAGTAAGACAAATGATGGACCTCAATTAAATAGTGCAAACAAACTAGAGTTGATTATTAGCGAAGATAATAATGATGTTGTACGCTCCAAAGAGCAAGATAAGTCGGTTTCGTATTCTTCAGCACATAAAGATGCAAAAAAGTATCTTGAGGAAGGGGAGATGTCGAGTAGTGAGTCTTAAGATTTGAACGATGACATGGACGAGGATGGCAACTGTCATCCGTCTGATGGTGAGATTGGAAAGTCGAGCTTTGATGTTTGTTATTGTAACCCCCTGATGGAGAAAATCTTGGATTGATAGTTGTTGATTCGCAACCCCAGCAGGAGGATATATATATATACTAGTTAAAGCACGTGCGTTGTACGTATATTAATAATTGATAAATCATATATTTCACGCATGCGTACTTTTCATTTTCATAAATTTTGATTAATTGATCATCAAAATTTGGTCATTTAGTTTACAGAGATTTGAAATAATTAATCTCATTGAACGAAAAAAAAAAAACTTAAATTATTATACAATTATGGTTATCTTCAATAATGAAGGAAGGTTATCAATTTTCTTATTTGAATTTACTAAAAAAACTACAAGACTATTAAGAACGAAAGTTAAACATTAATCAATTAAGAAAGTTATCGATTTCTGATGCAAAAAAAAAAGAATAAGAATAAGATTATCAATTTCCTTATCAAATGTTTATTAAAAAGCTATTTAAGTTACCAAAGGTTTTTGAATGTTATCAATAAATTCAGTAATTAACCTTATACTGTTAGTAATTTTAGTAGCCTTTTATCAATAATGGCATTTGCCAATGTTTTTCTTTAAGGTTGTTAAAAAAGTTATAAAGGTTATAAAAATTTTTATAGTATAAGGTAATTTAGTAACCTAACATCTTTAATAAATTTAGTAGCATTTTATCAATTTAATGAGGAGTATAATTTTCATATCTAAGATTTGTAAAAAAAAGTTGCGAAGATTATAAAAAAAAAAGAAGAAGCTATAGTCAACAAATTCAGTAACCTTATGTTTTTATTACTTTTAATAATTTTCGTCAATTATGAATGTTATTAATCTTGTAATCTAAAAATTACTAAAAAAATTATAAAAGATATTAAAATAGCTATAATGCTCTCTACAAACCTAATTGCGCTCTTGGATGATTTTAGTAACTTTTTATATAAAAAAAAGGTTATGAATTTTCTTACTTAAAACTATTTAAGATTATATCAAAATAACTATAATGTTCGCTATCAAATAAGTTTTGAATGCTACTACTATATTCTAACTTGTACAAGAAAAATCCCATTAAAATCACTTAATCCTAATTAATCCATAA